>VXBT01007265.1:102659-151858 GCA_013400235.1 Oriolus oriolus | reverse complement strand
GGTGCTGTCGCCTCGCCCTGCGGCCGAGGGAAGAGCTGGGCAGGGCCCTCCGCCGGCGCTGGCTCCTCCGCGGGAAGCGGCCGAGCTCCCCCAGTCATTGAGGTGGCGCTGGAAGGCTGCCGCCGCCGGGACGCCGCTGGAGAGGGAGAAGCGAGGGGCGCAGAGGGGAAGTCGGCTGCCCCCAAGAGCGGCCGGCGGGGCCCAGAAGCGACGGCGGAGGAATGAAGCAGCAGCGGGGAGGGCCCGCCTCTGCCGGGCAGCGGTGCGGTGCCCCAGCGCATCCCTGCAAACGCCGCTCTCCCGCTCGGGCACTCACCTCCTGCCCGAGCGGAGTGACCCGCTGGAGAGGACCGAGGACGGTGCACCACTACTGGTGGATGTTTTGGGGGAGGAGGTGGGAGCAAGCGGAGAAGGGAGGGAGGGCATGATTATAAGAATCAAGCGGAAAGAGAGGAAAAATGCAACACGCACACTAAAAAAAGCCCGTCCTCGGGAGAGAAATCAAAAATAGCCACAACAGCATTGAAAGTTGCTCGCTTAGTGATTTGCATTATAACCCTGCCGCTGCTGCTTGGCTCCTCCAACGGTGCGCCCAAGGAACATGCAAGATGGGAGACGGGGAGCTATATACTTTTACTGTGATTTCTCTTTCTTTAAAAAAACCCAAAACCCAGCCAATCACACCCGGCACACTCCACTCCTTTGATAGAGAAGTGGCTCCTGGTGGTGGTTTCGGAGTCCCGAGTGGAGTTTCCTGGGGAAAAGGGTGTGTGTACAGGACCCACGAGAGTGCTCCTCTGGCGTTTTGGGCCCTCGAGTTTGGCAGCCCGGGGAGAGGGGTCAGCAGGCGCTGATGCCCTGCCGGAGGGATGCCAGGGAGTGCCCGGCGGCACCTAAAGGGGACAGCTCCCTATCCCGGGGCCCTGAGAGCGCGGGAGGCCCCCGCCTGCTTCCCTTTGCTCCTCCCGCCTTGCGATTCGAGATCAGTGATAAGTGGCTCTGTTTTCGGAGGGGAAAAAAAAATTAAAAAGGTAAAAAAAGACTGGATAAAACCTAACTTTTATTTATCAACGGTTCATGCCCCGATTAAAAAACTAGCACCAAATCTTAACCCAGATTATGCAGTTAAATGTATCGAGCCGGAGGCAGCGTGGCTGTTTGCCAGACCTATGATCCATTAACCTCTTTAGCTCATTGTTGGCAGGCAACAATAGCACACGATTAAATTCTTACATTTTAAAGACAAGCCATTTTCCTTTCATAGTAAACTCCCCTCTCCTACTCTGCAATTAAAAATAGGGCAACAACAATAAAAATTATAAGAAAGAAATAATACTGTGAGTTTTTAGCTACTTTGTGTTCATTTTATGGGAAAAACATTGTACTATGCTTAAGGCAATATGTATAAAGGTGGAAAGAGGCATATTAAAAATTCTTATTTTATAAGAAGAATGTTGGATACTTTTACCTTCACCACTGGATTAAATACTACTTAGACTGTCTGGCATTCAAAGTTTTAGTTCCAGTTCTTTTTACAGAGAGAAACCAAGCAAAGCCCTACATAATCAAAATAAGAGCATGAAAATAGGATATATAGGGCCTTTTTTTCCCCTTTCATGTGTTATAAATATATATACACATATATGCCCTTTAATCAAAAACATTCTGTGTGGAGCTGTGTATTCATACATAAATGTTTGTGCATGTATACATGCTCTCTCTATATAACTATTATATAAATAACATATTTCAAAACAATTTGAAAATTAGAATAAAAAAGAGGCAAAGATAAAACCACAACTCTCAGCCTCCTGTGGAGTGCTATAAAAAAGTGCTACCACTTGGAGGAGAAGTCATAGAATCACTGATACAGAAAGAATGTGAATGTTATACCTTGCACCTTATTCTTTACACAAACAACTTAGGTAATAGAAATACATCTGTGGAAAAAAAGGAAGTATACAATGCTGTCTGTGTTTCTCTTTTTTGTATGGGACATTAGGTTGTGGTCCTAATAGCCAAAATATTTGTTTTGGAAGGTCTGAATTCACAGAAGCTGAATCTGTCACTGATAAGTAAAGTTACCTCTCAGGGAGTGGAGGATAGATAGTATGTGCAAAAGGGATGACTGATCCCGTGAGGATCTGAGGAAAAAAAAATGGGAAATGTGATGAGGATGGGCAGTAGGGCTAGCTAGGTGACAATGGTGAATTCAAGAAACTTGTGTATTACAGAGGTAGCTGGGCCTGTAAACAAATGCAGTCTCATGTGGAGGAGGTAGCAGGAAAGAATGCTTTTATTCCTTTTGCCATGGTCAGGCTGTGTTGTAAAACACATCCTACTGCTCATTAGAGAATGAAGAGTGTAAGATAACACCTACATCCTCTCAAGAACTCCACACATTGTTTCTAAATCCTCTGTGGTTTAGGAAAAGTCCTCTCAAAAACACCGGACATGAGACTCTGGGAAATGTTAAGAGATGTAAGTTCATAGGACTCATCCTCTTGAGGAAAGTTTTAGTGGTGTATTTTTTGTCACCTTAACAAGCTCTTCAGACATAGTCAGCTGGCACTATTCTATCCTAGCCCAAAGAGAGAAAGGCTCTTTACTGGCTATTTAATCCAAGAAAATGTAGTCTTGATCCCATTTTCATTAAGATCAATAACAAAACCAAGAAGTGACTGCTACATTAGGGGAAAGTTTTGAGTGTGTGAGACTGCGGTTTCAAGAGCAGATGTTAAGGATGGGAAAGAGATGTAAATCTACTCTGTAGTGTTAAATTTAGGCTGTATTTCCACCTATTGCAGCTAGAGCAGTCATTAATGAATGAGTGATTATTGCTACTGTGGATAATATGTTAAATGATGGAAAGCAGATATATTTTAGCTGGTTGCTTTTTCTCTCTGTTTTCTTCACTAAATCCAAAATTTTTTCTCCTTACTTAAAAGCTGTCTGCTGTAGCAGGGAAGAGGTATAAGGTATCACACACACTGGTCCATCTTTGCATATGTTGTGTAGGGTAATCACACTGATATTAGCTGATGTAAAAAAAAAGTTTCTGTCTATCCAAAATTCCCGACTTTCATGTGGTATAAAAGTAACAGATATTTGGTAGCTGTAATTTTAAGGAAATAGAAAATTGAGACCTCTGTTCTTTAATAAAGTTCTGTTTGCTTCTTTTTTATTTTTTTCTACTACAAAGCCTACTATCCAACAGCTTCGTTGTATTCATTTTCAGAACTGTTACTTGAAGAAATACATACCATTTATTACAAACAGGCACTGTTGATAAATAACAAGCAAAACTTGTTCTCTGCAAAATTAGATAAAAATGGCAAGATTGAAATGCCCAGCCTTCATTACACTTGCTGTATGGCTGCATTGGTTTGCAATCTCATTAACAACTTGAAACCAAGTGAGGTTTTGACACTCGAGGATTTTCTAAGAAAGCCAAAATGACAGAGGAAATGCTGTAGATTGGTACAGGATGTCTACTCTTCTCAATATATCATTATGGAAGCAAGATTTTTAGTTTAAATTTCAAGTTTCACTAATAGATCTGGAAATTGGACTAGAGTGTTTCTTTACTTTTTAAACATCTAGTCTGTCATAAATGTATGTCTCCCAAATTTTCAAACTTGCATTCTGTTCCATGTGAAGTGTCTCATATGCCAGCTCTTTTTTAACTTATGGCAGGTTGACTTACTTTTTGAAAAAAAAAAATTGTGCTTTTCAAGAACTTTGTAAAAACTTAAGGTGTTTAAGAATCTTACAGGATTATGTAAACTTGCACGTTAAAATAATAGATTTCTTAACAGTTATAACCAGTGTATGTCCGTTAGGTTGGAATTTGCTTTCATAACCCATTAAAACCGTGCTTCACTGAATCAGTAAATACTATATGTTTGAGCTGTCTGCATATTATTGACTTTTCTGGTTTCTGCAAAGCATTACATCAGAAGTCCCTTCCCCCCTTTGTTTTCATACCAGAAAAATCAATTCAAATCTTAGATATACAAAGCAACAAAGGTAATCTAACCTTGATATATTTCGGATTTTATACAATGTCCTTCTTTATTTTGTTGAAGCTCTGCTTTGCAGGCTTATCTTCAGCACCTGAGAGTTTTGACAACTCTTTCTGAATATATAGGAAAACATACTAAACAATAATAGGCTGAGAGGCAGCTTATTTAAAATCATAGGGGAACGTGACTAGAATGTTAAGGAGAGACTTTCATTTTGGGGAAAAAAAAATTCAAAGATACTGGGCTTAGAATCAAATTCTGCCTTCAAATGTCCATGCATGATTCCCTTTAGGAAGAAAAAAAGATTATATGCAAAGGCATAACATTAATTTTAATGGAAGATCTATGGATATGTGCAGAGCAATTTGGTCATTGGCCACCACACTGATCATCATCTTCACAGAGGTTTATGATGGTTTTTCTACTCTGTTCAATTCAAAACTAACATACAAGGCCTATTGACTCTTGTTTTCTATTCAGATAAGTATTGACAAAATAGCTGAGGTTTGCACATAAGGGGAATAATTCTAAACTATTTTACTGCTCATTCCGTGTTTCTTCCTGACACACTGCTTTCAGCTTACTATAAGTTTGCTAAACTTCAGTGATTCAACCTGAAATTCCGTGTCCTGAAGTTCCGTCTCAGGCTGCATGTTTTTAGTATAACCAACCAAAATGGCTCAGCTATACCTGAGAATGAGACTGAGGGGCAATATTTTGCTTTATTTCTTGCTAATATATTCATTGTAAGGCTTATTTTTTTAAGAACTCTAGCTCCTTCAGGTAACGGAGAAGAGACTTACAAGTTGGCAGGTTTCAGTTGAGGATGACCTGGTATGTCCATGAAAATTCATTTACATTTTTCCAGTTCACGAACATTTGGAAGCTCAGTTGACACAGGTTAAATAGCAGTTTGTTAGAGTTATGAAATTAAATGCATATGTTTAGCTGTGCTCCACCCTGGTACATCCAGATGTGGCCTGGAATTATCTCTCTCAATGCTGTTGCTCATAAGCAAGAGGATCTGTTTTTCCTCTGTTTTCTCTTTGTTTAGAGCCCAAGCTGCACTGAGTATTAGGCTGTTTCAGTTGAGTGCTGGAATGCAAGAAGTCTTCCCTGGATTTCTTGGGACTGGGAAGCTGGCAAAGATGAAGTGACAGGCATTTCAATGGTAAAAAGTATGGGAGAAAGTTCTGAGACCTGGGAGGAAGTGGTAAGGAAGAGACTGAATTCAGATGACTAACTGGAAGGTGCAGAAAAGGAGCATGGGAGGAGACAATGGATCTGCCTGTGTGGCAGTCAGATGGGAAAACTATGTGAGAAGCTTATAATTTTGGATATGCTGATAAGGAAAAAGAACAAATCAAAATACTGAAGACCATAGCTGACTAAGTGAAAAGTCAAGTGGAAACAAGCCAGTGAAGATGTGAATGAAGTCACAGAAGTTGGGGAGGGAGAGAGAGAGAGAGAGAGAGAACTGGAATAAGACATAAAAGCAGAAAAAGAGACAGAAAAGTCTGTAGTACTGGAGCATACTGCCATGCAGACCTTGGAAATGAAGCAACCATCCAAAACCTCAGCATTTCACTGTCATCAATATATATCTGTGAAACCCGTTGGCAAAGTGTGCTCCTCACTCTCCTCTGGTGCTGCTCCACACAAGGGGTGACCATCTGTTGCCATTGTTAAGCCTGACAGTAGCTCTACAGGCAGAAACATACCCTGCAGGTCTAACTTCCCAATCTCAATGATGAATCTTGTTGGTATCAGGCCACTTTTTTGAGATACTTGTGTTCATTCTGCTTTGAAGAATAGAAAAGACACAGAAAATGGAAAGGAAGAGAAAGAGAAGAAGGAAAATGAAAGGGACGAAGGGAGCCCTTTAATTCCTATCAGTAAAATGCTGCTGTCATGTATTAGGCAACATTAGAACTAAGGTTGCCTTTGCTAACTCTAATTAACTTCTTCCCTACTTGTGGATATACATTGTAACACAGTTAAAAACTGCAAAAACATATACTATTTTTTCTTTCATCAACACTGGATGCCACTGCAGAAGATGAGTCCTGCTTAATGACGAAGCAGGTGTATAATGCTTTATTTTATTTTCACTGGCCTTTGGGCAGATCAGACACGTTTGCCAATTTATTTAAACTCTTCTGAGAAAAAATATTAATTGCCTTTCTAGAGGATTCTCTCTGAAACCAGTCAATATGACATCTACATATCTCACAAATTATTAATTTACTTTCACAGTCTTTCCACCATTCCCATTGCAGAGAACTGAGACATAACCAATTAAAGCATGAGTATCCACCATTTTTGAGTGTAAACGTAAGTTATCTAGAAATTTTCATTTTAATCTTTGAAAGGTTATTGTGTGCTCAGTTCAGGTGAGCACTTCTGAAAATGAGACCCAGGCTTTTAAGTAGGGCATTCAAAACAAAAATACTCATAACTTTTGAGAAGTAGGTGACCAGCAAATTTTTGGTGAATTTTCTAGCTTATGGCTAGAATTTTCTAGCACTGCAAGGGGATAATATTCTACATTTCATGTCACCATTCAAATGGTTTAAGAATGAAACATTAATTGAAATGCATACTGAAACTTCTTTCACTGTATATGCTCTAAAAATAGTAATAAAATGCAGCAAGAACAAAGATGACAGCATTGTTATAAAACTCATCCCACTTTATTCCCAGAGGTGACGTGAGAGGTCCTGCAGCAACAAAAGATATTTTCACAATCTGTATGCAAGCTACACTGGAACCCACTTATGCTTTAGGCTGAGGTCATAACTGAGTGTGGGTTCTTTAAGCATAGTGAAACTCTAAATCCCAGAATGATCTGCTACTGAAAAGTTTGCTGAACACTTATTTTTGAGCCAAACTGGAAAAGTTTGCCTACTGTCTAGAAGTGCCTATAAAATTTCCAGCTTTGAAATTGACAGCCTACTTCACTTTTGGTGCTGTCATCTCATTTTTTTGAACACTGAAAATATTGCACTTATAGGAGGAGAAAGGATCCAAGCAGAACTAGAGGAGAGGGAAATTGCTTGGAATTGATGGGAGCTGGAAGCATTTCCTTCTCTCTCGACATTTTCTAACAACAGCAATGCTAGGATAACCTTTCTTGTTTTCTGGTTTGGAACAAGCATTGAAGAAAAAGTAAAATATGACCATTTCTTCCTTTATTGTCCACAATAAGAAACTTCTCTTGCTAAATTATGTCTTCAGGGAATTTCAATGGGACATAAAACGTTACAGTTATTTTCATACCCATTTTTTAAGGAACCTGGAAACCAAATCCCTTTACCTTAACAAGAATTAATTGATATACAATAGGAAGGGGGGGGGGGTAAATTTCTTCGCTAAAACCCACATGTGGGGACTTCTATTTGTGTGAGATTTTGTAAAAATCACCCAGTGACTATTTCCTCTGAATGGATATCTTTTTGGTTAAGATCTTTTTGGCAAGGAATTGCCATGCTAGATAAAAATCATCTGATTAATCTGTAATCCAAACCCAGGTTAGTTAAGGTTGGACTTCTGGAGAATAAAGTTGAAAGCCCTGTTTTTTTCACTATGTCTGTAACCATCAGCAGTTTTCTAAGTTACCAGTTCTTTTGAAGCCATACTACAGACTGCTACTCTGAACTCTGACTGATCCAGGTGCCTACTTGAATCCACAGATCTCATTCACAGTGGAGAGGTGCTGCAGAGATGAGGCCTCTTCTCTTCTTCACGGAGTTCAGAACATCCATCATGCACATCTCGGCACTCTCTCCTTGCTGATGTGTTTTCTTCCTTGAAGTGTTGATCCACAACAAGGTTTGGACAATGGAAGCAGCTGAATTTCTTTAACTCAGACTCTAGGTTTTTGGAAAAAAAACCAGTAAATATATACAAGTATGTGTTGAATAATGTATTTCAAGTGCTGCCTATGAGCGTGACTGTTTACATTTACTGAAATCTTTAACAGTTTTTTTGGGAAAAAATCCAAACACGTATAATCACATGCTTAGTAAATTTAAATTTCATGATACATGTAGCTGGCAAAACTAGAGAGAGATAAGTGGTAACTGTATTGCAGGTGACATCCTATAAATTGGGCAAAGTCCTTCTAAGGACTTCCATCTTTAGAAACTCATATGCAAGCTCATTTTAACCTTTCAGGTCCATCTTTGGTAATCTTGTCTTTCCTTTTATTCAATTTCTTCATAAGAGACACACATGAATAAACATATGGGTTCCATCTCTGTACATGTAGGTATTACAGAGCAGTATATTACATTTTTAGAGTCACTTAGAAGCACTGATGCACCTGAAATCTTGCTGGTGAGAGTGAAAGGGACATGTGTCATGTACCCCATTTGCCCCCTTGCTCAAGCATATGCCAAATAATCCCATTCATAAGGTGCTACAAATACTTCTTTCAAAAACTTTCTTCCTATGTAATATAACAAAAAAAACCCCTAAAATTTGCTTGGTGTAATGGCTAGAAGCTTTTTCAATTTCCACTTTAGCACATTTCTGTCCACCTAGAATGTTCTCTGTTTCAGTATTATGGTTTAATGAGCTCTTTCTTCTTTATGCACTGACTTATTTATGGAGCTCAATCAGCTGCCTGTCTGCTTCATTTTTCTATGTATTTTCCTACCAGAAAAACAGTTTCAGGGTCATCCCTAAAATTGACCTTTTTCTCTTGTTTTCTGCCATGACCTTCTCTCTTAAGTTTTGTCTTTCAAGGTTGCCTTCCTGACTAGAGATCTCAATGCTGTATTGCAGTTGAGGTTTAACCAGGGCCTAGTGCAATGATACCAGTGCTTGCCCATCTCTGACAGATTCACCTTTTGCAATATGTTTTCAGTTTCTGTTTGAGATTTTTATTCTGCATCACACTGTCAGCTCATTCATTGAGAAACTGACTGTCACATCCCATTTCTACAAAACATTTCTAGGTTTTTGGCCTCCAGCATACCAGAGAACTTTTTATTATTAGCTCCATATGCACGACCTTGCATTTCAATCTACTCCTATTTCTGTTCATCCACATCTTTTGGTATTCATTTCTGATCTCCTCTGTCCTACCTTCCACATGCATGGTTTATCATTATGGATCTAAACCTGTGCCTGATGTAAAGCAATAAACCAGATGAGTTCCTGCAGTGTATTCTGCAGAAGTTGACTAGGAACCACCCTGATGTTACTGTGTGAAACCTTTGTATGCTGCTATCCCTGAAAATGCATCCTTGCCAATTTTAAAATTTCTATCTTAATTGTAATTCTTTTTCCAGATATATTAATAGGATATAATGGGCTACAATCTCAAATACACCTAGCCAATGACTTAATGGAAAAATCCACTACAGTATCGGGGGAAAACAAGTTACCTTGTCAAATAAATACATGGGTGAAGAAAAAAATCTCATAGTAGTTCTTTAGGAGAGAAGGAATGGTTGTCACATTGCTTTTATTGCCATAAGAATGCTTTTTCAGCTGCTTGAAAAAAACCCAAAACAAATAAACCACCAAGCCTATTTGTGGGTGCTTAAATATTCATTCAAAACTCTACTATTTGGATGCTAGAATAGATAAATACTAAATCATGTGTGGAATTTTATGAAATCAAGGTGATCCTTTCTAGCTTTCTGTCCGTGAATGACTGTAGCTTTCTCAAAAACTTACTGTTGGAACTGAACTTTTCAATGAGCTAGGTGACCCCAAGTTCTTTCGCTGAAATCCAAAGGTGATTTTCTCTCTGATTTCATTAGAATCAAAAATCAATTAGAGGTAATAAGTAAGGCACTTTTTGAAAAAGTGACCAAATCAGAATGTGTCTCATCCATCATAAGAGAGAGATGGTAGTCCAGGAAAAGATTAATTTCCTCAGGCATTTAATAAAAAGACCAATTGACTCTTGTTTTGTTTTGAAGAGCTCTAAGGCAGTGGTGACACAAAGAATAAAAATAAAGTCGTAGAATTAGGTCCAAGAATTGGTCTACAACGTGCAGTAACATCATAAATATTCTCTGAAGTCTTGTGAGCAGGATTACTATGGCAGACAGTGATTACACAATGTTCCCATAAGATCTTTTTCCCAGTTAATTATGCATCTCAGAACACACTTTTCGTATAACAAAGGGTATATGTTGTTTCCTACCCATTTCCATTATGTTTTCTGCCAACATAATTCATATATCTGTATTTCACTTGTGACTGTTCATATATATTGCATAGAGTTTGAAATGGATTATTAAAACGTTCATGTTCTTTGTATAATTTCTTTTGTACACAGATGCATGAACTGCCAGCATTACCAAATCTTGAAGTGTTTTCTCTTTTCCACAGCCCAAGCTCTCTTTTTTAGCTTTATATATATATATTTCCCACAGAGAAACAAATGTTCTCATATTCAGCCTAAATAAGCCTTTTAGCAGGCATAAGTTTTGCTTATCCTTGTCAGAGCAAAATTAGATATTAATCCAGTGCCAAACAGAGTTTACAAGACAGAAATTCAGACACCAGATTGCAAAGTGCTTTTAAGTACTCCTGCACTATTTCCTTACAGAGATTAGTCTCTTAATACTCTGAAGGGGAAGAGCTATAGAACGCACTGTGGAAATATGGAGAATAATTCTTCCCTGTTAATTTATTATGGTGAATTGACATCATGAAGGATGACAAATAGGTCTTTTCTTTTTCATCCGCACAGGGCTTCCCATTAAAATGTGAAAATTTTCTGTATGAGCATCAAGAGTAACACATTTAATTACACGAAAGCCGTGCGTCATATGTTAAGGATGTAATAGGAAGAGCAACGGAAAATGTACTGCTGAGTAAAGTGTTAATGGGGCCCACACTTTAAAGCAAGCCCCTGTGGTGTTTGAAATCATTGAGAAAAATAATATTTTTTTCTTCTAAAAGGTGGAAAAATTAGATAAAGACTTTGTCTTGAGCTTTTCTTCGATCCCGTAGGATTGAACTTTTTGCCGTCATTACAGATTAGAGATTGGTACGCTGAAATATCCATCCCTAATATTTAACCATAATATACTCTGTGTAATGTAATAGCATATAATGATACTTTGTTGATAATATATGTAGACTGTTCATTGTTCTCAATATGTGTATAAAATATTCCAACATTCTAATAAAGACAAAGTAAAATACAGCAATTCCAATCTTCACTGGATTTGATGAAAGTAAAATGGACAAGAATTTAGCCTTGCTTATTTTAATTCCTGTCTAGAAGCTCACTATGAAACTTCATAATTTGCCATGTTACTTGTTGTAAAGAAATGACAGCCACTAGCACTGCTCGTTCAGTAAAAAAACAGGCTCATATTAATAAATTACAGAAAAAGAAAGCACAGTTTTTCCATCCTATATGCAGTTATAGATAGTTGATATCTTTATTTGATATCTGTCTTTTATCAGCCAGCCAAGTAGAAATAAAGTCAAAATATAGGGAAGATTTCAATAGTTAAAGCACAGTTAGTAGTGTTAAATATCATATTTTCTTATTCAATTTCATTAAGCACGGTACAATTTTTATTGTATTTTTTATTGTAATTTTTATTTATATCCAACTGGAAGTGAAAATTACCATACATAGAGCAACAAAGCTAAATCTCTATGAACTTTGACATAAATGCAGTATTGAAAAAACTCAACAGATAAATTAAATGTCCTTCTCATCTGCAGTTAGTAGGCCTCTGCATGACGGCATTTCCATGTTTCAATTTTTTCCTTGCTTTTCTTTGTATGTCAAAGAATAAGGAAACAAAATTGGTTGCTTGTGCAGTTGGTTAGTTTTCCTTTACCTAAGCAAAGGTTTTTGTAAAGGGCCCTTCAGGAAACACACCTACCTGTGGCTTAGTGAGCTCACTGAGGAGCCACTGAGTCTACGATCCTCTTAGGCCATTTTTTTGTTGAGAAATTTTGGTAGGATGGATGGAGCATTATTAATCTATTGTTTTTATGGAGAATTTTTGCCCCAGTTTCAGGAGTTTTTATTCTTCCAGATTATTTCTAGCTGTTATGTTTTGCTTCACTGACAATGGAAGAGCAGCTGTATTGCAGTGACAACATTACAAACATTAGAGCCCAACTTTCATTGCAGCCTTAATCTAAACAGATGTGTTCACAGGTCTTGCTAACAGCCTGATTTGTATCTGAAAGCATTTCCTTTTCCATCATGTTCCTTCCCTCTGCTTTGTCTTGTTTAAAGACTCTCATAATTGCAAGGTTTATAGGGCACTACTACTTCACAGACTAGTTAGCTTAAGTGAAACCGCAGCTAACATGACAACACTTGCAAACCAAGTGTCATTTAAACACTTTCTTTTTTTACTCCTTGCATGCACAAGCTTACACAGGATTTAAAGTACTACCTGGATGCCTGTCTTGCAAGTACACAAACAGCTGAAATGCTTTATTTTATGTCATAAAATTACCTCTTCTCAAAGAATCATGCTGTTAGAAAGCTTTACTATCCATCAGGATCCATTGGCCCACAAGTTTATCAGAGTGTGGAAGGTTTGTTTTAGCAAAAATAAAGTAATTTAATAGGTCTAAAGCCCCTGTTTTCTTCTGGCAGTTAATTCACTTTCTTTACAGAAAGCAACCTTTTTCTATTTTATTGTTCAGGGTCCTATACTTAAAGTGCTTTGTCATGCATGTCTGCTATAAGAACTCTGTTTTGAGTGCTGACCCTTTGTAGTTTATAAATCTTTTGGATTTCTGTTATAATTTTATTTGAAGTCATCACACAAATTGATATATTTTGGCTTGATGCAATTTAGTAATACAAATCCTTTAGATCACTTGTTCTTATTCACTTCTTTTGTGTGCCCGTATCATCTTTAATGCCTACACTTAATGATTTTCACTGAATCTGAGTATATTAAGTGAATGTACTGCTACATAACAGCAGGAGTGTATCTGAATGGCTTTAGCCATCTCTCTTTAAAATGCAGGTATCAGATTCATGCCATGAAACCACAGACAGCATTTGAGGTCAAGCCAGTGTTTGAAGGTCAGAAAAATGGAGGTTACAAAACCAAGGAGATTGGGATAATCCAGCCTACCTACCCATGTGGAGCCACACAGTCAGGGAGACGTGAGTGCTGAGGGAAGCAGTCAGTAATGGATGACTGCAAATGAAGGGAGCCCATTTGAAAGGGCTGCTGATGACAGCTCATGAGTAGGGTGCTCTTCACTGAATGGAAAAACCCTGTTATGAGAGGGCTGTGTGTGTTGTCCAGTGCTTGTGAGGCTGGAGGGAAACCCTGCCAGCAGGGTGAGGGTGGAGGGGGTGAGCTGAGGCACTCGAGCAGCCAGATGTGAGGATGGTTTTACAGCCTGGCAAGGCACTTCTCAGCTGAG
Source organism: Oriolus oriolus (assembly GCA_013400235.1). NCBI lineage: Eukaryota > Metazoa > Chordata > Aves > Passeriformes > Corvidae > Oriolus > Oriolus oriolus. Next base: position 138,443 of record VXBT01007265.1, on the reverse strand, counting down.
AGAGGCTGTCAGAGAGCGCCTGGGAGCAAAATTTTGCATTTGCGATCCATGTACCAGAAGGCTGGTTTTGTCCCCGCCGTTTCTTGACAAGTTAACAACTAATACTGAATGGGTTTATTCTGTATAATTAGCACAAAGAATGAAGGGTGTTAATTCAGCAGCACATAGTGCTACCATGAGAGAAAGGGTGGTGTGTGAAGTCACTGATACCCTTGAACACACAGCAGGTACCTAACCCCACCTGTCGATAAGGCCAGGTAGCTTCTGCTGCCAGATCAAACAAATCAGTTTTCTCTTGCAGCCTGAATTCAGTAAAATTTCAAGAGTGCTTACTTTGATTCTAAATGACAATACTTCTTCATGAATGTTAGAAATGGTCAATCTATTATGTTTATTTTGTGTTATGTAGTGTCCTTTTATCTGTCTCAGTATGTATCTGTTCATTCCTTCAATATTTAGTACCATCATATGAAAGTATTATAGTAACACAAAAATAAAGGCAGAAAGCAAGCTCTTGAAACATAGTGACAGGCACAATAAATACTTATTTTCCATATTATAGCATGTATGTCTTCTTGAAATAATTATATACAGTTTTCACCAAAGTAGTGATGTGCTGCTTAAATAAGTCCACTTGAGCCTATTGTAAATGGTATTTTTGTGGCTTACTTCCTTATGCTTGTCGTTCTACACTTGATTTATAAAGAGATTCATGGAAAGTCATAATTATTTTAAGAAGGCAGCAGGGAAAGTGTTCTTTCAGCATGTCTATAAATCTTTACTTATGCTCTACAGAGAACTCTGCTCTCTATGTCTGCTTTAACAGTGTAAGAAGAGTATATCATAATGCCTTGAGTTGTCAGAGATTCGGGAATCTTTATAATATGAGATCAAAAGTGGAGACAATTTCATTGTAGTAGTCCTGGCAACAAAGTAAAAAAGGATACCAGTTCAGTTGGCACACTGACATGATAGCAAGAGTTTATTCTTTCACAGAGTTAAAATCCGTGTGAGATTGGAACGTGTGTGTGTGCACGCGTGTGTTTGTATATATGTGTACATACAGACACATATATGCACATATGTATGTATAGCTAAGAAGGTAGTAAATTTAAGATGTAGAAAAGGAGATGACTACTGAAAACATGGTCTCTTTAAAGGATAATATTTCTCGGAGAGTGCAGAATATAAAATTTTTCCCTCACGGAATGGTAAATAGCTGCCTTTCAGAAGAAGAAAACACTTTTCCACCTGATGAAATCCACAGCAGATAACACTTGGGCTATTGCTTTTCATTCTCCTAAACACACATTTTCAAGACAATTTTCCTCTGCTTTTTCTCTTCTGCAAGGAACTATCCCTTTGTAAGGCTTACAGCCTATAAGAGAGAAGGTGTAGTTATGGTGGTTACAGATGGACACAGATTTCTTGTGAAGATTAGGGAGTCTCACTGAAATTTGGAAAGGTATGTGGAAAAATATTTGTCAGGAATTTTTTAGGTGCAGCTAATTCTGCTTTGGATCATGATATGTTTCACTGTCTCAAAACATTTCTTATATCCAATGGTTTGTTATAGTCCTTCCCCTGCCTTTTTAAATGGTCCCTATGAGGTCATGCTGCTGAGCAAAAACACCTGACAACTGTTCATCAAAACCACTTTTTTTGAAGAGCAACACAATATTTATGTCTCTGTTTATGTAAAGTCACTTTATGGTCATTCGTAAAGAATAAGTTGTTTGAGAATGGATGTCTCAAGGACCTGTCTACAGTTTTAGTGTCTGCTCTGCAAGACAGATGCATTACACAGTAAATACTGAATTATGAGTGTGTATTGTAGAATCACAGAATGGATAGGGTTGGAAGGGACCTTAAAGATTATCTAGTTCCAAGCCTCTTGCTGTGGGCAGGCATGTTGTAGCAGGCTTAGGAGGAATTCAGAGATGCAGCAGCAAGCGAGTCCAGTGAGAGAATGAATTATTTATTAAATTTACGATATCATTTATATATCCTAGTTCCAAAAGACCACTGGACAGTGTCCACACCTGTCCTGAGGTGATAGGCTGAAGCACCAGATGCCCATTTAAAAATATTATGTTACTGTACCAAAACATAAGTGAAAAAACAGCAGGTGTGAGAGTTATGTACAAAAACCTATCTTACTGTTTACACAGCTTGCATAGCAAAGGAAAATTCCTACAGAATCAGTGCGAGGAGATGGAAAATTTCTCTGCCTAGCAGCTTTTCATTATCCACAGGATGTTATTCACTAGATGAGATTGCTTAGGGCCTCATCCAACCTGGCCTTGAACACTGCCAGAGATAGGGCATCCCTAGCTTCTCTAGATGGGGCATGCCCAACCTGTTCCAGTTGTCTCACCATGCTCACACTAAAGAATTTCTTCCTAACACCTGATCTAAACATGCTCTTTGATTTTAAAACCATTGCCCCTTGTCCTCTCATTAACTGCCTGTGTGAAAAGTCCCTCTCCCTCCTTTTTATAAGCTCCCTTGAGGTACTGGAGGTCTCCGCAGGGCCTTCTCTTCTCCAGAGCTGAACAAACCCAGCTCTCTCAGCCTGTCTTCATAGGAGAGGTGCTCCAGCCCTCTGATCATCCTTGTGGCCTCCTCTGGACCCTATCAGGTCTATGTTCTTTTGCTGGGGACTGGGAAGAGCTGGATGCAGCATTTCATGTGGGGTCTCACGAGGGCAGAGTAGGTGAGGAGAACCACCTCCCTCCACCTGCTGGCCACTCCTCCTTCGATGCAATCTAGGATGTACTTGGCTTCCTGGGCTGTGAGACCACACTGCTGGCTCATGTCCAGCTTTTTATCCACAAGAACCCATGTCATATTAATGATATGAGTTGAGAATGAAATAAAAAGGACTTGAAATACTTTATTTTTTGGATTCTGACATACAGATATTTCATTTTAATGCTTTATTTTTTAAAAAGCAGGAGATTTAAATAATAAAAAAAATATCTAGAGAAAGCTGGGAAAGCTAAAATTTAGGATGGTCAGAAAAAACAGGTGGAGTGTCAACACATTTTTGATGAGTTCCAGTCTGCAGTTTTCAGACAGGCAAAAAATTTGCATGTCTTAGTGATTACATAAAGAAAGCTTAATCCATTGTTATAGAATATATTTAATGTATAGCTCTCTATCTTTTTATTCCTTTATTGTTTTCCATTAGTAGTATAACTAAGAAAAACTTCAGTTGTGTCAAACGCCTGCATCATAATTTTTAATGTTTTAAGTATGAAAAACATATGTAGCTTAAAGATGTATTCTTCCTGACTGAAAAGAGAGATGCAATAAAATCTGTTTTATTTACTCTGGGGTAAAATTCAGGAGTATTCTTTAATGTCAGTCTTTCAAAATGGTGCTGCAGTTGAAAAAACCCGCCAACCTACATGTAAGAGATTTAGCCTTCACATTAAATCCTTACTATTTTTGTTACCTGAATAAAGTAGAACAAGTAATAATTTTGGTGAATATTTAACTTGACAGTTTAGGAAAATTTGTAATCTTCTGGTTAGTGCAATACAATATATTTAGAATATTCAATATTACAGCATGAAATGTTCCTCTTTGTAAACTGAATAATAGCCTTTCTTTATAAAAAGTCCACACACCAAAATTAATTTTTACAGCAAACTTTTAATAAACAAATACCATTAATGATTTCCTGGTGCCAAGTATAAATATGATGTATATATTTATGTATACTTAAATTAAGAAAAGATTATTATGGCTATCAAAAATACTAAATATGTATCTAAAGTCATTGAATAAAAAGAATTTCTTTTGCTATTTTTCCCCTTCTAATTTTCAGAAGCTTTTCAAAAGAAGAAGACACAGCTGTTACAGTCCTCCTTCATGACTGTGCAGCTTTGAAGCAGCACAGATGACTTCTGTTATATAAAATATCTTTGCCCAATAAACACTTAACACAACTACTGCCAAGGCAGGAAATTTGTCTCTAAAGGTACTGTTTGACTGATAGAAAATCAGAGAGAGAAAGAAAGAAACACTTGATGTCAAAGTAGAGCAGAAACTTGGTTAGTTAGGGCCTTCTTTTTCTGTGATGGGGCTTTGTTAAAAAATATTATTAACAGGTTTTGTTTCCAGCAATGTACAAGCAGAGGTATTGGTGCCACTGATTAGAGAGACTACAGTTCCTGAGATCTAGCCAACCTAATTGCCATAAACTTGGGACAACTTGGTTTTGTAGGACTTGCTACTTCTTACTAATTTGCATTCTTAGTCCTGTAATCCCTCTCCGACCGTTGTCAATGACTTAGTTAGACCTGGTCACTTCTGAGATTTTGAAAATGTCCTGAGCTGTTAAGTAATGCTTGGTGTGATTAGCAATGTTCCTCATGAATCTGGTTATTTTTCTGTGTTCCTTAAAGAAAAATCACGATGTGTTTCACTGTCTCAAGGCATTTCTTATATCCAAATTAATTAGGTTCAGACATAAAGTTTGGTTTGTTTTTTTTCCTGAATGCCAGCCTCACATAGAACACAGGAAAGATGGATATCCCATAGATCTAAGTCTGTGTATTGGTTCCAAGTCTTAAAACTGCAATAAGGTCTTGTATCAGTCTTGGCCCTGCTGAAGACAACAGGTAGAATCAAATCTGTCCACCTGGGGATTATGGTGTAGCTGCCAGTCAGGTTGGGACACAGCCCTTCTCATACTCGAGGTAGATGTGCCAAAGAAGTATTTGTTCCTTACAGTCCAAAATTATTACTGAAACAGATCACTCACCGAAGTTTATAGGAATTGCATTTTTCTAAGGACTATATACATGAAACACATGCAGGACTAAGATATTTCTATCTGCTCTCAATTCCGAGTACTCAGCTTCCAAAAAATTATCAAACTCTGCAGTATATTTTCCTTATTATCTAAGTGATGTTTTCCTTAATTAAAAAAGTACAACCTGATTATATTTTGTACGTGTGGTAGTTGAATACATAAACAGAAGAGAAAAACCTTGTATTCAACCATAACAGGCTTTCAAAGCAAACTCAAAGAAACAAACATCATATGTCATGATTTTTTTTTTTTTTAATGACATGCCAAGCTGTTCAAGTTTGGCTTTTCATTCCTCTGGTAGTAAGATAGCTGCTAAGATCTACAGCGCTCCCATAGAAGTGATTTAGGCAAGATTACAGTGTGGTGCATTCAAAATAGAATTGACAACGAGTTCAGAAAGAGGAAGAGGGGATTTCTAATATGAAAAATTGTCTGCTTCCACAAATTTTACCAGTCATGTCATGTTACATTAGACAGAGTAATAGAACATTAGCTGTTTAATGAGACATGACTGCTAAAATGTAAAGGAGAATGCACTTTCAGACTGGCTAGTCCTGTTGAAAGTGATAGCTTGCATCTAATCTGCAACGCTTGTAGATATTATGCAAACAAGCTGTTTGCAAATTCCAGATCATTTGGAAATTGGAAGAAGTGTCAGATATATTATCAGCTTCTCAAAATATTTCTGTATCTTATTTTTTGTTTCTAGATAACAAGAGGGTTTTGAGAAATACAATTATAAATTATCTTCATTTAATACTTGACAGTTTTGTTACATACTTCGGGTCAGAACTTCAATTGAATCATAAGGGGATTTGTCTTACTGACGTCAGCAGAGCTTCAGACATTTGAACAACTTTAAATCTACTCTGTTTTAGAGGTGCAATGGCATAAATTTTCACAGTACTCAGCAATGTAACAGCTAACAATCTTGGTCCAAAATTATTTTTACCTTGTTATGAGATGATGTTTAATTGCAACTGAAATATTTTATAGAAAGCCTTCAGAGAAATTTTATCAGGAAAGAGGAACGTAGAGATTTTAATTTCAGATTATTTTGAGTAATGAATTTAATAAAAATAGGACTCTTGAACTTCAAAGTGTGAGGCATGGTCTCTAACTATTGAGCTGCCAAATATTCTCAGGCATGCTAGATGTTCTCCTCTGTTCCACGACAAATAACAAAAGGTTTCCCTTCTTTTCACCACTCAACCACTAGTAAACAAGAACTAATTTCCGACCACCGATGACTTTGTGTGCTATAATTCTGGGTTTCAGCCATATCACACAACAAATCAAACCAGCTGTTTCAAAGTCTGAATATTTCTAATATTTTACCTTTGCTTTACTACTGCTTGCCACATAAATATTCTGCATCATGCAGGAAACCCTTAGAACTTGATCACATCCATAAGCTTTGTGTCTGGAAACGGAGAACAAAATGCTTGGCAATGGACCCTTAAGAACTAGGCACTAGATTTATATTTTGGTTGTGTTGATTAATACTGACACTATAAATGATGAATTTCCAGCAGTGAAATGAGATTTATTTGGTCAGAAGACAGAACACTTGAAAATGGTAAGATTACATGTATGGAAATATACACAGAGAGAAAGTCAAGAGATGCAAACTTCTAATGCTATCAAATCAATCTGCTCATTATGTCCCTTACATTTAATGTTTAGGAAAGTAACTCTGCTTTCAAGTACTTCAGTTTATTCAAGGTGCTGCCATTTTATTTAGATATGTGTGCTAGGCAAACCTAGCTTCCTCTGAAATCACTAGGAATAGTCAATCTCATAAACAGCAACTCAGAACAGGAAAAATAAAAACATGAAAGAAAAGGAGATTGATTTTTGCAATGCTGATTGAAGATGAACATTTAGAAGGAAAACAGAGCAGACTGAGTCTACGAACTGTTATGTATGTAGTTTTTGTGAAAGTTTCTCATTTATTATTACTGTGCAATTACAGTCTTATATATCTGTACCAACCATAATTTAACATCAGTGTAGCTGAATTGCCAATACTTGCCTTCCTCTGAGCAAAAAATGCATAACTCCTGAGCTGAATTATATTTTCAAGCAATGTACAAATTTTTAGCTCTTCTGTCTTTATTTGTATCTCAAGAATCACATTGCTAAATCTTCACAGAATATCTTGAAAGAGCACCCGTTTATGACTATATTTTTCCTACATATACTTTTTATTTAAATAGAAGTTGTCTCAACTTACATTTTTAATAGCAGTGAAATCCTTTGGGTTCTTATTAGATTGAATCTAGGCACAAAATTCTCTCATCTGCTCTGCTGTACAGATCTTTGAAGGGTAAAGAAATCTCTTTTATATTTGCAGTTGTGGTTACAGATTCATATGCTTATGTCTTTGCCAAAATGACGGAGTTTTATATACGCAGTTGCAGTCACACTCAAACCAGCAAAGAAATGAGAGGAGAAACTAATGTATGGTTTTTCCACATTCTGGTTTACACTTCTGCAGATACAGACTTCTTAGAATTTGCATTCACAGAATGAATCTTTGTCCAAGTTCTGATCTGATATCTTCTTTGGTCAGTTGGTTGGGTTTTTTTGAGGGGTTTTTGTTGATCTTAGTAGAAGCCTTGTGCTGCAGACAGATCCAGAAGTAGGATTAACAATAGGGCCTTATTTAGCATATAGGTAATATACTTGTAAAGAGAATTTTTTTGTAAAAATGTGACTCAAAAAGACTGCTTGCTTGGCCTTAGTGCCATCAAGAGAATTTGTTTACACCTTCTCATTATAGATTTCATCATGGATGGCATTTAAATATGCAGAAGTAGAAGTTTGGAACTGTATTTACAAGGCAGCTTATCAAAGACAAGAAGAAAACCCATTATAGTACCTGTATGACATATGATGCTGACCAGAAATTGGCTAACTATAATGTCCAGACTAAGTGAGAGTCAGAGACAACCTTCATTTGTAAAAAAGAAAGAAGAAAAATTAAAAGTGATTGGGGATAAAAGGAGTAAGAATCTTGAAGTTATTAAGCTGTGCAATTGCAGTATCTGTTTTCCATCTAAAATCTCGTTATAATGATGATGATGACTAATATTATTATTTACACAGGTAGATGCACACACATTTTAGTTGCAGGAGATTCCATTGTAGGATTACTAATGAAATATGCAGTGATTTTTGTGGGAGTGTAACATCTTACAAATCACCATGCAATACAGAGATACAGACTCTTTCTCACTGCAGGCAATAAAATAAAACAAAACCAAATGAAAAAATCTGGGCTACATAATTGAAGTTCCTCTTCATTATTCTGACACTAGCTAGCCTCAGGCTTTAGAATCTGCTCAATTGTAATGAATCGTTAAGATTTCAGTTGGACCAAGGAGAAGATAACACCTCCTTGTACTTTGTTGTTTGCAAGATTTTAACAAAATAACATCTGCTCTCCTATATTGTGGATGATTTAATTTTTAAACACTTGTTCCCAATCTTTAATTTTCTGCAAAACAACCACATAAATTATTAATTCATCTATATTTCCTCAAGGCGAGATAGACTTAAGGTCCTTCATAAATATTTAAGAATTCTATTGCAAAATAAACAAAAACTTCCACTTAACTTTTAATTGCAACTCCTCAAAACCAGCAGCAGCAGCATCAACAACAGTAAAGAGAAAGACTTCAGATAGAAACACTTTTTTGTGGAAGGATCCAACCTCACAAGCTTGTGGAAATTCAGTGTGTTTTTGCACCAAGTTTGCAAAACATGTATTTCATTAGCAGCAAATGTGAGAAAAAAAAAAAAGACCAGTGTTCAAATATAATCCAGTCGTGAACGGAAAATCTCCCTAGTGGTTCCCAGGAACATGAAGTGCAACACACATGTGTACATGCATTTTCCAGGAATATATCTGCCTATATTCAAATCGAGTGTTATCCAGGCCCAGATCCGAGTTGCTGTTTAATTCTGTCCCTGGATCTGAGAAATGAAGGCGGACTCAAGCTCCAGGGCCAGCCTAACATAATTTCAGCTGCCAACTCCTCCTTTTCGCCCAAAGGAATTGTGCTAATAACTATGGTTCACTGCATTTGCTATTTCTCACCCTCTCACCAGAATAGTTCTCACCTCTTGGAAAAACAGACTTCTCTGAACCCTTTGGAGTGGTACAGAGATCACTGCAAAATTAAGATCCAAGTTCTGTGAATGTAACAAATTTACTTACACACACACACATGCACACACATATATGTATAATATATATGCATATACATTTTCATATACTATTTTGTTTTTGCAAGTGTGCTTTTCCATAAAATTTGTTGGTATTTTTACCCATATCAGATATGAGAAAAATACTATAAAACTATATCTCAATGTTTTCATGTTTCAGTGTTGCTTTGAGGTATATCTAATATTTTGAAAAGATTTATTAGCTGAATTTATGTATTTAGATATAAAAATTATCTTAGGAAACTTTTTTTTTTATCCCCTAAGATAAAATCAGTGAATCAGTCATTATCTCACTTTATATAATAAATAATTTTATGGACATGTAAATATGTAAAAGTTTCAGTCATTATTTCAAAGGAAGGAAAAGATTCTGACATAAAATGCAAAAACAAAGCATCAGCATTTTCAGGTTTCCTCTAGAAATATAATACTCTTCTAAAAGATAAAACTTGATTAAAAATCTTAGTGTGTGCATAAAAGTGGAGAAGTCTAAATACTCTGCATAACATGGAAGAGCTCAACTGTGACCACTTTTACTGTTTCCCTTCTCTTCCAGACCCTCATTTTGGCTGTGGTTCCCCACAGATATGGACTCATGGGTTCCAGCTGTGCTCTCACCTTTTTCCAGTGCTGTCCAGAACTAATTCCAAGGAAGTAAACAAAATACAGGGATGTGAGAGCGGAGTAAGGGAGATTTAAAAGAGGCTCATGAAAGTATTCCTCCTGCCTCGCCATATGGATATTGATTTCTCCCCTTCGGGCTGAATATAATTGCCTGCTCTAATTTAGCATTGATCTACCCACCCAAGTTTCTTAAAGCACTGCACAGGCATCAATTAAATTGTTCCTAATACCACCTTTGTGAAGTAGGATAGCTATAATTATTCACACTTAGATGATGGTGAGGGGTGAAAAGTGATTCGTCCTGAGCTATTCAGTGAAACAAGCCAGGAATAAAGCATGAGACAATTATACCCTGCCATGTGACCGTTATCAGATCATTTAGAGTTTTTCAAAAGGCAAAATATTTGCCCATTCAATGACTTGTGATTCCAGTGAAACATACCTGGTTAGATAATGAATGTACTATGACTGCTGCTCATCATACCGGATGTGCCTATTGCCTTGACTTCTCTCTTTTGTGGGATTTTTCCACTGTCTTATTTTTCATCTTTTGGTTCCATCCATGCTGCTTAAAATGTAAGAGGCTTTTATTTTCTATGGTTCAGCTCTTGGCACTTGACAGTTGATTTGTTCTCTGATAAGAACTTTTATGTTTTATTACCTGCAAGAGATAACACCTCTTGCTGCTGAGGATGACAAACATGGTTTTGCTTCTCTGCTTTTTAGTGTCATTTTATTTAGTAGTTCAAGAGAAATCAGTTAGGGTGCTGATGAGGAGAAAAAAGTACAAAGTATTTCATATACGCATCCAAGAGTTCAGAAAAATTAAAAGTTCTGGCATATTTACTATGAAAGCCCAGTGCAATAGCAACACATGGGTTAGAAAATTCTTTGAATCAGATAGTACCAGTAAACCAAAGTCATATTGGATATCAGATTTAATTAAGCCAGCTTCTCTATGAAATATGAGACTTGTAGTCAATGAAGAGAAAAACACAAACAAACCCCCACGCACACACCTGGCACACTATTACAAGGCTTTTGTCCTGCACATGGGCAAACACTGACAGATTTGTTCAAATGTAAGTTGGACACAACCTTTGCCCTACTGATTCAAGCTTTATCTGAGAGAAAATCATATTGATATTGGAAAGTTGTACAATCTGTACAAACTTTAATTGTCAGCTAGGCTATGCTACCCAATGCTTTCACAGACAAACCACCGGAATGTCAATAACTCAGTACTTATTATTGGACCTCATTTTGCTACACTGCTTGGCTGGAACAATGTAAGTCTGCATTTTTGGCCGAGAATTTCCAACTTCAGATAATCCCCTCTGGGTGGCACTTAGGGCCCTGGGTTAACTTTAAACTTGTTCATAACATGATCCAAGTTGCTTTAGGCTTCACTGTTAACATTCTAGAAAATTAGGGACAAATTCATTAGGCTGTTTCTTCTGAAGCATACATTTTTCAGAATAGGAGATGCAAGAGATAGCAATGAATTCACTCTTGACTCCTGATGAAGTGATGGAAATTAGTCAGTGTTTCCTTGCTCTGACCCTTACAAATATGCAATGACTGATTAAAAAAAAGTGTGGTGGTTGTGGATTTCGTTTTATTGTTGTTCCATTTCTGTTTGTTGGTTTGATTTGGTTTAAAAAGGACCTAGGCCCATAATCTTCTTCCAACAGACTCTAGTTTGAGGATATGTTTTCTCCTGTATGAGGCCTTCCTGTGAAGGTAAGGATTTACAAAGGATCAAAGAGTTGCAGGCCTAGCTTTTACTTTCTCCACTGTAGTCACAAATATATAGCCTCTGTACGCCTCACCTATATGGTGATACATTCTACTGTAAGAAGTTTGGACTCTCTAATCCTTCCACATGGTGGGCCTTGGGGCAAACTGTCCCACTCGCCTGCCATTAGTCTACATGTAGTGCCTGACAAAACTGCATTGTAAAGGAAATATCATTATTTCCATAAGCTTACCCAGCTTAGAACTCAGTGAATCATGTCTGACACTAAACAGAGAAAATAAAAGATTATCACAGTCTATCAGTATTTACTGCATTTTGAGATATCCTTGAAACACATCTGAGTCCTGAACTGCACAATTACTGTGAAGCTCCAGCATGAAGCACTTGGTGAAGCAATTTCCCCATGGCTCCAGCATCACCAAAGAAGGAGAAAGGCAAGGCAAAGGCAAGGCAAAGGCAAGGCAAAGGGAAGGCAAAGGGAAGGCAAGGGAAGGCAAGGGAAGTCAAGGGAAGGGAAGGGAAGGGCTTTTCCATCATATGTTGACTTTCTTGCCTTGGCTGACAAATGCCTTTTCCTTTCTCAAGACATGTAAGAATTAGTACTGATCTTGAACAGAAGTTGCTGTCCTGCCTACCCTGAAAGTCTAGGGAGCAGGTTGCCTCTGAAGTAACTGGACTAGAAGAGTCAATATTGCACATGAATTTGTTGTTTGGAAATAGTACTTCTGCTGTCATTTTTTTCCCCTCAAGTAACAGTGAGTTTTGGGGATATATATTATCAGTGCTCAAATAGCACATTTTTGTTTATATGCTATTTAAAAAGGGATCTATGCTTGTAAGTGCAATTAAGTAAGACAAAGAGATGATTGCTATTGTTAATTTTCCACTTGCAGAGTGAAATAGGGAACTTAATATACATCTAGATCTATCCATACGCACAAAGGGAAGAACGAGTAACTAAAACGTAGCAAGTTCTTTGTAAAAATAGCAGCAAAGACTCTTTGGCTTCATGGTGTTGTTCAGGAGGTAAGGAAGATAATAGCTTTCCATGATAAAAGTTTCCCAGTCAAAGAATCCATTTAACAGCAGCAATACCTGAAGCCCATACTGTGCAACTTTAGGCATCACCTCAGATGCAGAACAGTTGGACATATTCACAGGGGTTTTTTGATAACCCCAGGACATAATGTGTGCTCTGATCATCTACAAGAAATAGGAATGCTTTTCATATGCATGACTTACCACGCATTTTAACTGGGAGAGGAAAGGTACTTACCAAGATAACACTGACAGGTGGCAGAGCAACTTGAACAGTACAAGGTAGCAATTCTCAGCCAGAGGGTGGCAAGAGAAAATGAAATAATGCTGACTGGTGTAAGCTGGTATGTCTCCAGTTACAGCATCCTGGTTGTGTGAAACAGGACATTGGGAGAGACTTGGATTGATAAAGTTGATAATTCTTATTTTCTCTCTATTGGAGTTTATTTTCTTTACAGTATTCTTTCACACTGAATACAATCACGCTTTGTGCAGCAACATTTGGGATAACTCTAAGATTAAGCAATTGAGAACAACAAGTTTTTTCCTTATCTGCTTGCAAAAGAACAGTCATTAGATTCTAAATCATGTGTTTCCAACTAATCTGCTTAAAGGAAGATGGTATTTTTCAGGCATCCTGAGCCATGGTTCCCTTTTATATAATTTCCTCTTTGTCACATTTTCTTTCACCTTCTCCATGACCTGAATAAGCTAAAAATAACTCAAGGATGGTGCATTATCCTTAGTTTGTTAGTTGTTAAGTTTAAAATAAGTTCTCTACCTTATAACTTTTCACCACCAAACAAAATCGGAACACCAGTTAGACTTAGATCTGAACTTTTATTATGATCTCATGGGGAGTTTTAGTTGGTTTTTTTTTTCTTGTTTTTTGAGGGAAGTCAAGTATTTGATAGATGTAAAGAGATGGCTTTTCCTAAAGTTTCTCTTCTTCAATCTTACTGCTGTGTAATGAAAATGTTTCACTAATATTACTTGCAAATATCATCAGCACATTTTAGATGCTTTAAACTATTTTTCTAAATCAAAATAGCCAGAAACTCAACATCACCACTGCCACCAACTCCTTTGCCAGTTATTTCAGATTACAGTTCTTTTGTTTTAGCACAAGCTACAGCAGCCCATAGACACATGAGAGAATAGGTGAATTTGACCCTGTATATTTTTGCCTAAATTAATCAACTTCAGTACTATTTCAGTATTAGTGGCAAAAAATAGTAGAGGTCAGATTTAAAGTTGCTTTCAACTTCCTTTTAGCTTCATGCACACATATGTACATGCACAAGTGAACTTCTAATACACAGCTTTCTCTTGATAGATATATGTGATTGCTAGCTTTAATCGCCTCTCAACAAACTCAAATTGTTTAAAAATGCCTCTGTATTATCTGATAATGTATAGTGTTTGCTGCAGCTTGTATTAAGCATGAGTTAATCTCTCACAAAACAATGTTTTACCGAGTCTCAAGGTTGGTTGTAGGACACACCATTTTAGCTAATATCACACAAGAGATCAGTTATTTCCCATTGTGATTCCCAACTGGCAACTTGCAGTGAGCTTGTTTACTGCTCCACAGCAGAATGGATTGTCTGTTGTTAAGTACAAAAAAGCTGCATAAAAATAGTGTTAAGTCTCTGGTTTAAGCTGACAAATTCTAGGGAAGTCTAAATTAAAGATGAAGTATCACAACAGCACTTGTTTTCTGCAACAATATTACCTCAGAATGGAAAAGGAAGGCACCATAGGTAATAGTTTTTGTCTAGCCATTACCATGTCAGTCTTTTACTTAGATTCAGAAAAGTAAGAGCTTTCACAAGGTCCTTGTTTTTTCCTTTTCAGACATGAACACAAAGCAGTGTAAGTGGGCCAGTACTTATAGGCCTGCTTTTGGTACAATTGTAATTTGAAATGATTGGGATATAAGAATAGTATTTCTAATGGAGATGTTGACTGAGCAGCCAGGGAGTACATTTATAACTGACAAGATGATAAAATCAGTTCTTCAGGAGAACAGTAAACCTACTTGACTTGAGGGGTATTGGATTAACTGATTTAAAAGGTCTGACATAAGTAATCCAAAAGTAGTATTAGAAATCTGGTATAATGAAACTTGTGCTTTCTCTGTGTCAACTGAATCCTTAAAGACAGGCAGTGAGAAAAATAACATTTAGACATAAAACTAAGAAGGAAGCATGCCTAAGCAAACACAAAGAAAGGGACATATCCTGGTTGCTGAGATAAGAATAAATGGATGGCAGGGGAAAATGTGCTCTTCAAGAAGGGTGACCACAGAGCAGAAGACATCAAAGGAAGGTGGGCATGCTTGTAAAACAAAATAGGAAATAAGACTCTAAGAGGGCTAATTAAGAGGGAGAACAAAGAAAAGTAGTGTTTGTTAGATAAATTACATGTCTAGGAGAAGAATTAGAAATAAAATTTTCTTTCAAGGCAGTGTTATGCATTTTGTCACTACTATTAAGAGAAAATGTAAAATGAAGGATAAATGTAAGACAATTTGGATCCCTCCAAGCTCTTGGGTTCGGAGCAGGGCTAGACTAACAAAACAATCCCTATCCCACCAGCTATATCTCTTCACAGCACTGTTCCCGGGCATACAGAAACCTATGTTTGTCAGAAGACAAACTCCTGAGCAGCCTGCATGACGGAAAGAGTAATCTTTGTATATTCATCCAAATGAAAAAAATAAATGAAAAAAGGAGTACCTTATGCTAAACTCAGTGCGCATGGGTGGAAAAAAAGAAAGACTTACAGAAATGATATTTCTACCAGTTACTGTTCTTGGCTCTGATTAAGTCATCTAGCATAGACCACTTAGGTGTTTAGACTTTTTGACTTTAGACTTAGACAAACAAAAAGCCAAGCACCTCGAGGCCACTAGTGTTCTAATTTATCAGTGGAAATGTCCTTCTCTGGCAACTATAGTCTTAAAATAGATATAATCGGCAGTGTAAGGTCAAGGAATTTGAATCTGTGCTCTAAATTCAGCTAATTGTCCTTGCTCTTTGTCACTGTGTTTATTCAGTACCTCAGTAATAGTAAGATTTTTTCTATGCAGTGACTTTTCTTAATAAAAGTCTATCCTTGTGAAGCTGCACAACTTCTGCACAGGTTCTGCATGCAGCAGTTGCTGTTTTTCAGCCAGGAAGTGGGTTGCAGCTACAGAGAACAAAGTTTGGCTTCTATTTTCGAAGCCCGAGGCTCTGGTCTGCAGTCGAAGCCAAACTCTCACTGCTTGAGTTGTGCAGTGTTTAAATAAAAGTAATCTCAGTGTTAAATTCAAGCCCTCCACGCCACAGCAATGAAAATAACATACTGTGCCTGGGAAGTGCCTGTAGGGATGGAGCCATGCTGCTGGAAGCAGGTGTGTGCATACAAATGGCAAACAAGGAGAGAGGATCCCTCAGAAAGCACTGGGCTTTTTGGAGTTCCTGGAGACTGTGTGGCTCAGCAGTTCAGGCGTTGTGGGTGGCTGGAGAGATCCACCACCTTCTGTACATAGATCCTAAGAAGCCACTCGAGAGAATTTTCCTTCTTTTTTTTCTAGCTAATATTGCATAGGAAGGTTTGAGGCACAAAATAAACTGCTGTCACTGAACTAATATGACCCAGTTTCATATTTATTTATGAATAGGTATTGCATATTGCTCTTTTTGAAATGAAAAACCCCATATTAATAAGAATATTAAGTACTTGAAGAGCACAGCTGTACATGTCTGTCAAAATACAAGAAAAGTAATTATAAGTACATGCCAGAAGCAGTGTATTTAGCATTAAAAAAAAAAAGAAAAAAGAAGAGAGGATCTCTGTGTCAACACCCCGAGGGCACCAGTGGTGCATAGTGTTTCTGACTAGCCTCACCTGGGAACCTCAGGGACTCTCTTCCACACTGTACATATGGGCCTGGGCACCTCATTTCAGCTCAGCCTGCAGTTGTTGCTGAGCTGAGATTTAGATGTGTCTGTGCCTTGTCCCCAGATGATGCTGGCTGAATTTCCTGTGCTGACTTGACCTTGGACCTGACTTGTCACCTTACGTTTGTGTCATTGCCATGGGACTGTTGATAGGACGCACTGCTGTGACAGCCCTGCCCTGCTGGCCCACTCGGGTAGTTCCAGGGTGATGCCTGTCCATGAGGTCACCGTCTGTCCTGGCGTCCCCCTCAGATCCTTCTCATCCTCCTTCACAGAGCAGCTCCTGCTGCTCCCTGACACCAACACTCCTTAAAAACTCCTTATTGACATGAATGGTGTTCAGGGCAGTTCATTCATAGGGATGAATGTATGGATGCTCTCTCACTAGAAGAAGAATGTAGAGGCAAAAGTCTGTTCTGAAGCACTGTAATTGCTGAAGAAAGTAGCAGTTGTTGATAGCTGTCATGATTTATCTGCACTTCTTTTATTTCGAGACATGCTTCTATAGAGCACCATGGGTTTTACCATAAAATTTAGCTAAGTAGTTCTATTAAGAATATTTTTAAAGCTTTGTTTTCTATTTTAAAAATTTGTAGATTCATGATTCTCTTTATTGTTAGTAACGAAAAAAATTTATCAAGCAAGATGTTATTTCCTGCTCATAGATATCTACTCTATGAGGAATGATTAGGAATATCAAGCAAAAATGGTTTCAGATCCCCTTTCAATTCCTTTCCATCAAAATGGAGAAAGGGAATTATTTTGTCTTTCTAGTCCTTGCATTTCATTTTTCTTCTTGAACCATCTCAACTGCAAATCCAAACAATGTTTTTGCAACCAGTCAACACAAGTCAATAGTCTTGCACCAGATCTTTTCTTGTCATAAAAAGGAGAGTTTGTCATTGTCTGGTTGTAGCTGCCTGATTCTGAAGGCCACATTTAGTGCCAGGCAGCCCCAATGCTCACATGTCCTTTACAGGCTGGTGTCGTGTAGCAATGTGTCCCCTGTGAGAGGGTGCTCTTGGAAAAAATGATGCCTGGAGATCAGTGGAAGCTCGGATGTGTCAGCCCTAATGATCTGCTGATGTAATGGTCCCTCAGGTTTGCCATCTGTTTGAAGCAGAAGCCTGGCCTAGGTATCTAGTCTTCTGCCCCTAAATAATTCCCTTGCCACCAGTTATTGTAATTCTGCTTAGAGTTCCACCCACCTGAAGAGTCATGTGTTTTGGTGTAAGCTTTTAAACATCAGAGGGGAGAACAAAGGCATCCGTATACCTGGTTTCATGGCACAGATGATGCAGAGGATATCCATCTAACACCTATTGCTGATATTTATACAACCTTTAATGGGTTTTCAGTAGGTTCTTTTTTGCTTAATAATCTTTCTGATAAAGTAGGAAATATTTTTTCTTGAAGCCAGCAGCAGTGATGAAGTCATAGCAATAGGAATAAAAAGCAAACAAAATGGTGATGTGGTTGAACCCAGCTCTGGGCCTTTAATATGTGCACTTTGAAGTCAGATTTATATAATATTATGTCATTAATGTCCCACAACTACAATTGCATTGTTAGTAACAGTCCTAATTGAAGGGCCTAGAACAGTGCTATCTTAATTTGGAATCTTTGGGGATTAATGTTGTGATGGGAGAAATAACGATAACATGATTACTCCTCAGTATTGCCTGGTAAAATTTGACTTTTAGCATTGTAATGCCACTATTTCTGTTTGTATTTAAATATTTATTGTCTCCTTCTTCCAATATCTCTTTTAAGAAGTTTCTAGATGGTTTATAATCTTACTTAACATGCACAGAGAACATCGTTCCAATCACTGATTCTGCATCCCAAAATAAGTGCAGGGATCCTTACACTTAGAGTTGGGTTTATAAAGACTTAATTTTAGAAGTTTCAAGTTTTGCTGCATTGAAATATACATCATTAAAGCTCTTACATGCAACATCTGCTTACATCCTATAATGTCATCCTATTGTAAGTGAACATTTAATCCTAACTCATTATGCCTCTCCAAGCAAGCTGCAACCCTGAAACTTAGGAAGGAGATTTGCTTCTGTTCACAGAGATTGATGCAATCTGTAATTAGAACCCCATACTCTTCCCAGCTGCTGTTGCTGGCACAGTTGCATTTGAGACTGATGTAATATATCTTCTATTGCAGCACTTCCTACTCTTTTCAGTCAAATGTACGAGCTTCCTAGCTTGGAACTCACCCATGCCAGTCACTAACCCTTATTTTCTATTTAACTTTGTGCAGAGTGAAAAGGAGCTAGTGTTAGGTACCAGTGCCTTGCTAGCACCCAGTGCAGGAATTCATTATTAAATGAAGGAGAGAGACAGCTGAAGATCTGTAGAAAAAGCTCGAAATGCATAAGTAGCATAAGTTAGAATCATATTTGCATCGGTCTAAATTATATCTCTAAAACTGCAGTATGTCACTGTTAGTACAGAATGAGGAGCTGCAGCTCTGGAAAGTAACAGCTCCAAGAGGTGGTTATAGTGGACAAGAAATTGTCCTGTGTGGTGGTATATTCAAAGGGCAAAATTAATTTTAGAGTTAGAGATTATGAAAGATTGACTCATATTTAGAATACATTTAGGTAATTCAACATCTGAATGTGACTGTCAGCTGCAATCTGCTCTTTTACCGTGGTTTCTAAAGCTATGTTAAAAACTGTGGAAGAAAAAGCATTAGATATTTTGTGTTTTATACAGACATGTGATTCTAAACTACAGAAACTAGTTTGAGGTAGCTTCTAATTAACTAGAATTAGCTGAAGATTTATGATGACAGAGAAAGATGTTTGGTTTGTTAAAAGGAGAACTGAGAAATTATGTGTTACCATGAATAAGTTTCTGAGGAAGATAATGGATGGTAAAAGGCTAAAACTTGTCAATGATAGGAAGAAAACCAGCCAGTTTCTAGAAACATAAATCAAGGAAATTCAAATGCTTGAAAAGCATAGGTTTGCAAATGTCATTTTCTCACAGATTTTAATCTCTGAAACAACACATGTATCGATGCGACTAGTCCTTCAACATCTAAGGTTGTAAAACCAAGGTTGGACGCCTTTTTGAAAGATAAGCTTTAGCCGAAACAGGTTAGTGAACACACTGGAAAGCTAATTGGATGAAATGTAATATGAAGGCATTCAGAGTAGAAGCTTTAATGATTCATTTTAGCCATAAAAGTCTGTGAAGCTAACTAAAATACTTCAGTTGACCTAAGTCGATTTTTTTTTCTGTAAGAATAATGAAGAGCATTAACCTTCTTAGGCCACACACCAATTATTTAATTACTTTCCATTCTCAGTAAACTTTCCAGAAGAAGCACATTCTTCTTACCGGGATTAAACACATCTATTTTTTAGTAAAGAGATAAGAGACTACACACAGAGGAATACAAGAGATATTGAACTGTATATACACAAATGAATTGCAGCATCTGGTATCCAATCAATGGATAATCTCTAGCATACACAGGTGGAAATGACTTGATGGCCTTCAAGTTTTTTGTACTGTAAGTTAGAAACAAGTCTGAATTCTACCAGAAAGGACGTTGTGGTTTAGGATCTGTTAGCTAAACAGAGTGATTGAATTTAATTGCTAGTCCAGCACTTCTTTAAACTTGTTTTGAAAGCAGCTCTGCATGATGGCACATCTGTGAGGGAGGTATAATATTTTGCCCATCAAAAGAGCTGAGAAGGCAAAACCTTGAATATTTTCCTTGTCAGCTGGTATGAGGAACATGAGTAAATGAAATAGGTTTAGAGATTGTTTCAGTAAATAGCTTGCTAAAATAGGTTTCCTCCCATATACAATGTGGAAAATAGGAACAGAAGTAAGATTCTGTAAAGCTTCTGTGAGGTTTAGTTTGGGTTGTTTGTTTTTTTTTAACTAGAGCCCATATCTGCATGTAAAAGTTTCCATTTCTGTTATTGTCACTGCAGAATACAGACCTGGAAATTATCCATAGACCATTAGTCATAATGACATTTTAAAAACATGGGGACAAAATGAGCTTCCAATTCCTCTTCCTTTTCTTTTTTTTCTCTCAAAAAACACTCTTGTATGGTATTGCATTAAGGAGAATAAATTGGATGGACTCTGTTCCCTGTTACATCCATATAGGCCTCTTGCCATCTGTGAGATGGTCCACATGGGTATCACAGAATGTATTTCCACATATCTTGCAATTAATATCAAGTGCTTCTTTAAACTTGTGGTTCAAACTCTGTGGGGAATTCTATAACAAGATTTTAGTTTCCTGACAGCACTTCAAACTGAAATAGTTTCAAATATGCAGTAAAAGGGAAAATAGTTGCTGTGAGATAAACTTAAGGGTCATTTTTTAAAAGGACACATTCAGATACAAGAGTAATGCTCTCTTCTGAGCTAAGAGACCTATTCTCCAGTCTGTGAGCCTGTATTTCCTGATAACGTTAATCAGAGTAATGTATGCATGCTGAGTGGAGGCTAAATCCTTAATTGTCCTAATGATACAGTTTGGAGTGAGGTGTTTTGGTGGGATTTTTTTTTTCATTTTTATTTTTGTGGGTTTTTTCTTTCAAAAGCCTAAGTGTTTCTTCCATTCTTACTGGATTTAGACAAGCGCGTAAAAAGGAAGGGCAAAGATGCCCTATGGGACTTTCATTTACTGAAAAGGATGTTGATGGCAAGAATCAAAAGAACGAGTCTATAACCCTGATTCTTACTATGAATCAACAAAATTTAATGGAAATATAAAAGCAGTTGTGCTTCTCTTAATGTAGCAAACTCTTGCGGAAATTTGAAGCAAGTGAAGACAAATGTTTTATTATATGAATAATGCTGTCATACAATTTCTTAAATAAATGCTTAGCACAGCATAATTCCAAAATTCCTCACACAATCTGCAGAAAAGGATCTACGTGAAAATAAAGATGTAACATAGATAAAAACGCATTCTTTATATTGGCCTACAAGCAACCTGAATAAAGTCATACCACAGTCTTTTTCTTGTTACTGGTCCTGATGCATGGAAGGTATTTTCCCTAAACAAAAAGCCTGTAAGCATCTATCATGCTATCACCCTACTCATCCTATCTGCAATACTTACGGCAAGAAAGAGTGAAGGCAGAGCAGGTACGTGTACATGGACATGTCACACTCTGGGACCCTGTCTAGATCTATGTGAAAGCTAGGACTGAAAGCACTGTGGAGCTGGGGTTGGTTTCTGATCAAGTGACATTCCCAGCAGCTGCTTCCTACCAAATAAATGGAACTCGGAGTATGGAATATCCACTGTGATTTGCATAGATAGCAGGACTGATTTACTAGGATGTTATTTCAGTTTTATGGTGATACGAAGCAAGTGAATCACTGCATCTATCTCGGCAGTTTATTTTCCTTTAGCTGACAGAAGACAGATTGCATGATTCTATCTATAGGATACAGATTATATTCTTCCTCCCTTAAAGCTTATTCAAAAGCAATTAAAAATTTATTTAAAAACTGGTTGACCCAGGTGTTCAAGACATCCAGGTTTGCCAATACAATAGAGAAACTGCTGTGTTTGACCCAAAACCTGTGTCACTCTTGCTAATTTTCTGAGTTAAATTGTACATTTCTTTAAGAACTTGAAGTTACAGTATATGTGTTACTCAAAACCACCACCAGGAAGGAGGCAGTGCATGTATGCAGAGGGGTTTGGCTGCTCTTATCACCTCCTTTTTCCCCAGCAAGTTCTTGAGACAGAGGGACAGATCACAACCAAGATTTATTGGAACAGCTATTGTTTATTAAGTTTTTGTTATTAAAGCAATCTTGCTGTTGTTATTGATACCAGATGGCTTTTTGCATGGTATATTTACTTGTTTCATCACATAGTTCACAGGCACTCGTAGCTACCTAGGGGAAGGTAGAATAAGGAGGTCACCTGAGAAATGAGGCCAATAGAAGTGGAATGTCACACTGATGCACCAGTGGTGTCTTGGTGCAAGCTCAGAAAGTCCCCTGAGAGGTGGTGAACATGCAATCCTGTTGTCTTTGCCCATGGCAGTCACCACATTTTTTCATGTGGTCTGCCACCACACAACCTGTTGCTCATGTGTGTGTTGGCCTGCTACAAATTTGGCTAACCCTTGGTGTCCTGAGTTTATCAGGTCTCAGATTAATCAGGAACACTAGACTCCAGAGCTTATATGTGTTCTCTTAAGCACCTCCTGCCCACTCCCTCTCTTCCTTCCCTGATGTCCTTTCATTTTAAGATTAATAAGAAATAAAAGCAAAGTCATATTATCATAGGATCCTTTTCTTTCTTGGAGAAAATATATTTTCCCTTCTGCTAGGAGTTATTTATATTATGTCACCTCAGAATTTGTTACTTTTCAGAAATTCCAGTATAGCAGGTGTATATGGAGTTCATATAATGTGATCTGGTAATTTGCAAGTATCGTTTTATCACTGATAAAAATTGTCAAATAGTCTCCCATCCTTTTTGCACTCAGGAATCATGGCAAAGTTTCTCCAGCTAGGGAACTATGAATGTCTCCTGCTTCTCTATTCTGCAAATTTCTGAACACTGTTTTTCTGTTTATAAATGTGAGAGAAAACAGAAACAGCCAAAAAAATTACACAACTAAAAAAAGGCCCATTGTTCTGAATCGTAAAACTGCCAAAAAGGTAAATTGCAGGTCTGAAAACGAATTTATTAAAAGAAGATGGAAGACCTGTTTTTTTCAAACCTTCCAATAGAGGCACTAAATCAAATCCCAAATCTTCAGTAGCAGATATTAGACGTCAAGCTTACAGCTCCTACATTTATCTCCCCATCCTCTTGGATCATCCAGCTTGGTTCAGTGCTGGAAAGAATAGGCCTGCTATAATTAAGATGCAAAGACACTGTCTCTGTGTTCTTCCTCACACTATCTATATCGTTAGTCCTTGAAGCCCAGGCATTTGAGACTTAAAATAAACTTCATGTGAGGAAAAATAATATTTATTAAAGTGAAATCTGTTGACAATTTACAGCTTATTCATGAAATTAGAGCATTATGCTTTCACTGTTTCTCAAAAAAAATCTTTATTAAGTCATTCTTCTCAAAAAATTAATTTGAAGTGATCCATCATTTCTTCTACTAGCTCTTATAGTATCCCTCTGAAAACGTTTCCTTTTAAGATTCAAACACGAAGCTCTCTACTTTTCTGTTAGATATTGCTGTGGGTATTTCTGAAGAGTGATTTATAAGCTGTAGATTCTCTTGCAAGTCAAAGGATTCAAAACGAAAAAAGATCAGAGCAAATAGCAAAGCTGACCCAAAATGGTACTGTTCAGGCCTAAAACTTTGGTTTGGTAGGTTGCCCCTCATGCAGCTTACAAATTGTTAAAACACAATTTGGTTGCTCTTCAAAGGAAAAGAAATACTCTCAATGGAAAAAGTCTTGAGAAAGAATGGGGGTGATTGTTTATTGGGATGGGGCAGCAAAATTAAAGTTCCACCTGTGCTGTTCTGGCAAAACCAACAAACAAACTGAGAAGTGTCACAGCAGTGGCAGTTTTTTAAATTCCTGGACAAACAACATTGACCCTAACATCAAATGATTACATCTATACAAAAAGGGACAAAGCTTTACAGAATGACCATTACCAGTAATGCAAAGGACCCATTTGGAGAGAGAAGCAGAATGTTTTTAGCAATCTATATACTGCTGAAGAATAAAGAACTATTTCATAAATAAGTTGTATCTGAAAGTGCAGCAGGTTTGTAAAAACCTCAGTATTTTTTCTGGGTGTATGCTACGAGAATTAAAGATGGATGGCTCTTAGTTAATTTTGTCTTACTATTCTGTCCTGATTCTACTTCAAAAATGGTGCATTCATCTGATTTTTAGATAGCAGACCTGGCAAGCTCCTCACCAAAAGATGTTGCAGATGCATGGTTTCAAGGGATACTGGATAAATTTGAAGAAATATCCACGGGAGGCTACTAAACACACAAAGTCCTTCCACGGTTCGGGAAATGGCCTGAGTTAAAAGTGTTGAAGTCTAGGGGATTAGTTGGGAGAAACAATGGTTACTAGTCCCTACTTCCTCTCTACCCCTCTGGTTTGGGTTGCTGCTGGAGACAGCACACTTGGCTAGTGCTGCCAATGCAGGACATTCCCCAGAAGATACTTTTGCTCCAGCAAAAAAGCATGTTTGATTTATAAACTACTTGCAGCTATTGTTGTATATTTCTCTTGTTGTGTATTTCTCTCTGAATTTCCATTGTTATCTAGGAGAGTACCTTCCAGTGTAATTTTGATAGAAATTACTGGTTGGAAATTATAAATTAATATCCTTTTCCTAACAAAATTTAGTACCCTTAGACTTGTGGTATTTTTTTTTCTTTTTCTTTTTTTTTCCTATTATAAATATATACAGAGGAATACATATTGAAGCAGATTGAAGGAATGACTCCTTTAGCACACTAAGTTGCTGTACACATTGTGTTTTAATGAACAGCTGTGCTCTTCCATCTCAATTAGTGTTCATAGTGCAAGTGGAACTGAAAAGAGGCAAGAAGACTAAAGGCTGCATCAGCAGTATCAAGAAATTCCTATATCTGAGTCAAAGAAAGAGGTCAATTTATCATTTTTATCAGTTTCTGTGAGGAATGAGAGAGGAAGAAGATTGAGTGAAGCGTGTGAAAAATAATTTAAAAACCAGGCCGAGTAGTATCCTCTTGAACACCAAGTTCAAAGGAGAATATGGGAAGTGTAGTTAATATCTATAGAGAAATGGTCACTAGTCAAAGCTCAGGGCACCCATAGAAGGATTGTATAGGTCAGCCTTGTGATGATTTCTGCTCAGAGTACAAAAGAGAAGGTCTTTGGTTTATATAAATCATCAAAATTATTTATAGTTTTTCACCTTACACTGTAATTTTCTGTTATTTGCTATGGACCTAGCTGAAGCATTTTCTGACTATTTTAGATGTAGTTTTATTTTTTAAATGAATTTCCTTTCTGTTTTTCCTTAAGATATTAACTTGTAATTTTTCATATTCTTCTATACTGGAAATAATGTACAATTATCCAGTCAGTAAGTACTCTACCCATTTGGACTTGTTGAGTCTTACAGAATTTACTTGTCATCACAGACTGGGATAGGTACAGTACCCATGGGCTCAGGCAGGTCATCAGAGTGAGTTTTTTGTGCACAGCTGCCCAAGAACACAGAGCTGGATTACTACTGGGGTAAGGGGGCATTCTAAGCAGCTGCAGATGTGCTCAGCTGCCAAAGCTGAGGTGGTTGCTAGGATGGGATTCTTATCACCTAAACCTCAGAATGTACAGCAAGGACATCTGCATAAATTCTGGTAGAGAGCAGCACACTGGAGAGAGATAGGCATTTTTACTGAATGATTCATCTGACATAGATGTTTAGTTCAAAAAGATAGGATTTTCAGCACAGAAATGCCTATTTTTCTGTGGGAGTAAAAGCCTTTTTGTTCAGATGAATCCCATGCAGATTGTCTGCTATGGCAGAGCATTGAAGGGTATCTTCACCCTGATTTGCTGCAGAACTTCCTCTGAGCAGTACCCGGTGCTTGGACTTTCTGCAGAAAAAAGAAATAATCTTCAAGGGTTTCACTTACTGATTTTTCCTGCCAATATTCATCAGATTTTCTCTTTTACTCCTGCTGTGAATGTATATCACGTCAGCCATCCTAAACTAAATCAGAGCTCAGCCATGAATATATTTTAGCACTGATTCATTAATTTTTACCCCTCAAAAACTTCTATAAAGCAAGTTACTCTATTTCATTAGTGCAAACAAATTTGTGAGGTTTTTTGTCATTTTTCTGGGTTTTTTTCTGCATTCTGAAGCCAATGAAATGTTGTAAAGCAATTTATATCTGCTCAAACATGTTTGCTGATGGAAAGTTCCTTATATACATTACTACACTGAAAATGGAGCAGCCTCTGGAGAGTGTGATTTTTTTCAAAACACAGCCAAAGTGTTAAACATATAATCCTACTCCAGTGTGATTAATTACATATCAAGTTGCATGAGACAGGCACTCTGAACTTGCAAAAGCATGCAAGTTCAGAGCGCCTAGAGCGAATACACTCAAAAATACGTAGGAAAAATGAATAAGCATCTCTTGAAATTTCATATGTTGGAGAGATAAATGAAACTATATAAATGTACTTTCAAGAACTAACACTGTATTTGAAAAAACAAGATAGAGGGAAACAATGCCTCCTTGTTCGTCCTTGCATTTTATATGGGATGCTGCCTCACTGTGTGACCTGAAGGAGCTGTTGCAGTGCAGAAAGGACATCAATACAGCAAAGAATGTCTCATTTCTTCTGTAGGCTCTTTAAGTGTTAATATACATGCTAACTGACATTGCTATGCTCTACAATACCCCCCCCACCCAGTCTCTAATCCCTTCATGTCTATAAGCATGACAAGCCGGGTTCTAGTAGAAAAATAGAAGACTATTTGACCTGTTAACTCAGCAGAAAATACTATTCCAGAGGGAGGACTGAAGTATACCTTTTCTTCAAATAACCCTACACTTGTTGTCATTAAATAGTAAAGATTTTTTTTAAAAGAGGCATTCATTTTTTCATGCTTTTAAATATATGCGAAATCTGATATTTTGAATGCTTATACCAGTGTCAGCAGAGAATTAATTCTTTCAAAGTACCTGAAGAAAAGTCTAGGGGGAGGGTGCCTCTCCGCCATTTCCCTATGACTTTACAGTTCCCGTTTGGTGAAGAAAATCTGCTCCCTAATTTAAGACTATTTTTAGGATACTCTACCTTACAATGTTGCACACACTTCTCATGCACAAGGATCAAATGGGCTATTCCACACAGCATTCTACCTTTTCCTGTCCCCATTTTGCTCCTATGTTTCTTCCCTCAAGAATATTTTTTAGAAAGGCTGAGGACTGGGAACTGAAGCAAGTGGGTCAGCTTTGTGCCACATCAGCAACATAAAAACTCTGGAACAAAAGCCAAAAGTTCTGCCCCGAATATCTAACCTGCGTTCTCTGTCAGGAAGATACTCATAATTCCAGGTAATTAAATGACTAGCAAGCTCATTTTGTGCTTGGCAGCCAAAATTAAACATGTCAAATGAACAAAGCCTGCTTAAATAAGTGAAATACTAAGGGCTGCTATTAATTTCAAGTGGTTAATTAGTTTTAGGGAATATTTTGATCAATGTTTTTGACTGCTGAAAATGATGTTGTAAATGAAAAGCCAACATTTTCTCATTTTTTCTCTTGTTAGCG
Organism: Oriolus oriolus; assembly: GCA_013400235.1. NCBI lineage: Eukaryota > Metazoa > Chordata > Aves > Passeriformes > Corvidae > Oriolus > Oriolus oriolus. The sequence continues at coordinate 110,726 of VXBT01007265.1, read as the reverse complement.
TTCTTGGTACTGGAAGAGAGGTTAGTTTGTATTTTTCTACTGCAAGAATAAAGCTACAGCATGTTGGGTTTGGTTATTTCTGCTTGTGATAAAATATCTATGACAAATTTTGAAAAAAAAATAGAAAAAAGTAACAAGAATTGTTTGGTAAACACTTCTCAGAAAATGTGTACATTCTTCAGCTAACCCACTACTTTGAAATGTGGATATATAATTCTTTTAGCAATTCTTAGAACAAATTTTAGATAGTTACATCTGACTTAGCATGCACTTTGGACTACTGCATTATTCAATGAAAGAAAAGATTCTTCTATTCTTTAAGTTCATGAAATAAAGCTCTTCAGAAATTCAGTGTGTGCAGTTACCAGATCTGTTTTCAGAAAGGTAAATGCTACATTCAGAAGAACTGTTATAGATTCCATTATGTCTAAATAACATTTTTTGATAGATGTTCCTTTTACTGTGTAATTAAAAAAGTCTTCTAAGGGGCTTTGAAGGTTAACATATGTATAATGAAATACATACATATTAATACGTCTATATGTAAAAATATATATTCATCAAAAATAAATTAATTCATATTTAGAACAGTATTCATAATTTTGGCTCTTTTATATCTCAGAAATAAGTGTTTTATTTCTCAGTAATCCAAAGGTTTTGGATTCTAAGCACCAACTAATTTTCCATATTAAAACTTTGCTGGAAGTAAACATGTGCAAAATAGAGTGCCAGAACTAATTTTCATTCTTTGCATTTTTATTATTTGAAGTCTTCTTATAAGTAGAACGTAACAGTAAGGGAAATTGAGAGTAGGAATTTCTACAGCTACCACTATTATAACTTCAAGTAAAGCAGTGCACTGCAGGAAAACCCAGACTCTGGTTTTAAAGTATTTCTGAGACTGGATGGCCCAAATGTGCCGAGTATGCTAGAAATTTTTTGAGACTTGGTTCCTAAAGGTGCAGTGAAATGATGAGCAAAGGAAGTGAGCACAGTCTCTGTTTGCTTTTGAGTGCTACATCTGTTCTCCCAAATCTTTCATGTCAGTCAGCCTTTGATTACCATCCAGAAAGTCTGATGGCAGTGGCCTGCTTTTCAAACTTTATTTCTTTGAAGTGCTAGAGATGACTTTTACACAAAACATGTAAGTAGAAAGCTTCTTGTGTACAGCTATTGCATGCAATTGCAAAAGAGTCTAGGGAAATCTTGGCCCTTAATGTTTATATCCTCTGATCTGGTAGGATCTTGAATGTCTGTAACAAATAAAATTTTTTTGCATTGAACTCAGTGGGTTACACACACATGTAAGAGCTTAAGGGGCTTGGAACAGTGGGCTTTTAAATACATTCACCATCTGATTTCACACCTTCACAAACGTGCTTTGCCGAAAGCATGATGAAGTTCACATGAATCCGTTTGACACAATGATGGAGAGAAGTTGAGCTTCACCCTGATATGGATGTGCACAGACAAGAGATTTTTTTAAATCAACTCAGCTCAATGAATATACAGTGTGTCCCCTGCAGAGCTGCCAAGGTCAGTAAGAGCGCTGGTAATCTGCTGTATAAATGCCAGATGCACAAGGTACAGTGCCTCCAGGCATTTTTAGTTCACATTGTTTATAATGGAAGTCAAACGCCAAGGTTCATTACAGTAAAAAGTTTAGTGTTTCTTCCTGTCTTACTTTGACATAAATCCAAGTACAAATAAATAAATAATTGTCTAAAGGCTCAGGCAGCTCCTTTTTCAGGCTGGCACAACTCTCTAGTAAACTTTAAAGGGGCCATGTAGGAACTTTACATCACTGTATATTTTTTAAACAGGTTGCACTACAGGATTTGACCTTCTGCACAATCTCTTTAATTAAGAGGGAACTTAATAAAGCATTTTGCAGCTGGGAATCTTTACCGTTTTGCAAAACATTTGTTTTCTATTTAGCTCCTCCACCTCACAGTTTGACCCACTAACCAGCAAAGACAGAGATTCAATGTATTTTGGTTTGTGACATGACGTTTCATTTGCAGCAGGTTTTCTTTATTAAGTAAAAAAGGAATGAGCATTTAACATAGCATGGAAACTCCTGGATCTTTGGTTCCAAATCTCTGCTGCTGCAGAGATTTGTTCTTTGCAATCCCTTCTATAAACTTATGGAGTGTGGTGGGCAAAAAGTCTACTGGAAATATATTACATGGAATACCTTTCTCCTAATGACTAGAAACCTTCTTCTGATTTCCACACTAGAAATTTATGGCCAGTTTCTATCCATTTGATCTTGTGCCAACGCTGTCCTTTAGTCTAAACAGATCCTATCTTGCCCTAGTGTTTCCCTGTCTATGTATTTACAGATAGTAATTCAATATCACTAAGCCTCTATTTTATTAGACTGCCCAAACCAAACCCAGTTTTACCCTTCTTCTAAGACTCACGATTCTCTGACACTACAAGACCAATTTTCTTTCCCCATTCTTTGCTGAGTGGTCCTAAATATTGCATAGTTCTCCAAAAGCAGCCAGCAGTACCTTGTGTAAAGCCACTCAGTTGCCATGGCTGTGGATGCTAAAAAGCTTTCAGCAGAGAAAATTCTCAGCTTTCCCAGCATTTTTTTAGCTTTCCCAGAATTTTGTAAAAATCCTGGTTTTCCTTTCTCCTGCTTTTCCAGCACTTCCTGAGAAACTTTCATGTTCCCAGACAGACTGTTTAAAAATAAAGCCGACGCTTTTTTGTAAACTAGATTTCCTATCTCACACGTGCAAACTGTTGTAGAATTGTTTTGATATGGCCTGGAGAAATATTTAGAAAGAGATGTCTTCCTAATCAACCAATCCCCCTCGGGGGTGGTTGTTCAGAGACCGAATAATTTTTTTCTTTTAAGAGTAAACTTCAAGCAAAGTAACTCATATAAACCTGTCTGTAAATTAATAAATAATTCCATTTTCTTCATGAACACTGAAAATCTATGTCGCGTTTTCTCTTCGTCTCTGCTACCACTGTGACACCGTGGCTCCTTCTTGAAATACCTCACATGATAGAAGTATGAATTACCTTTGGCTTTTTAAGAATATCACTATGGTTCATAGGCATTACTGGAAAATGCAGATCCTCTCCTTTTCTAATATTTTGAGTTTACAGCATAAGTTCTTAATATTAGCCCTTGAGTGTATGACATTGCCCTTTGCTTGATTGAATTTTTATCTCATTACTATAATGCAAGTCTCTAAGGTCATCCGGTCTTCCAAACCTCTTTTTTATTGGGAGTGTTTTCCCAACGTCATGACATCTGTAAAATCCATTAAAACAAGCTATCTTTTTGCAACAAAGTCTTTTTTTTTTTTATCAGTTTTGCAACTGATAAAAAATTATAGTTCCCAGAACTGATTTGTTACTGATAAGCTTCCTTCAGTATCTTCAACTATTTTGTCGCTTTCCATTACTCTTCGTCTAACTTCTGTACTAGTCCTAAACTTCTCCATGTTAACCAATTTGTTCTCCCAAAGCATCATGTGAAATGCTTAAAAGAACACCTCAGAGAAATTCCTTGCATTTTCAAGGCGAATTACCAAATCAGTTTAGCGTAATCTGTTTGGTAAGGTTCTGCCATGTTTTGTGACACTTTATGCCCCTAATTCTTTTGCACCCCTACTTAGAGTTATTTTAAAACCTTTAATTCCTTTCTGAATACTTTCATGTTATTAAGGGCTGATGAGTTGGTCATTATTTCCCTGAACAAAAATATCCTCTCCACTATACTTCGTAATTTTTACTCCATGCCCCAAAATGATGAATAAGTGAAACAGAATGCCTGTGAGTATGCATCAAGATTAAGCTCCCAGTTTGTGGTTTAGTACTTTTCTCAAAGCATTCAGCTGCAGTAAATCACAATAACCACTGGCAAGGGAAGTTGCCGGAGAACAACCAAGGTTTTTTAAATTGATCTTCAAATGACAACATGTGATAAACCCTTTCTTAAACATTATTTGTAGATTCAAACTGCTAAAATTTGATTATATTTTCTTTAATGGGCTTTCTTAATTATTAACATCTTCAGATTTTAAAGTTTAATGTCTCATTACCATTCTTTTCTTTGAATTCAAAATGAAAAAGCTAAAGGGCAGTGCAGAATTAGGAACCAGATTAGCTTGCATTGCAATTCAGATAAAATATAAAAAAAAATAATGGGGAAATAAGTTGAATTTGTGAAATGCATTTCTCAGCATCTCATTTTTCCATAAAATATTGGCTTTCTAAAGAAAAGAATGACTTGGGCTTCTCCTTTTTAGAGCAAAGGTTTGATTTTATTGCAGTTTGGGAAATCTGGATCATACTATATTTATGCTGTGTACCCTTGAATCTTGATATTGGTTTAGATGGCACATTAAAAAAAACACAAACAATGCAAAACAATTTCCTTATGCCATTTGAGGAAGAGGATATGCATAGCCTCTTTCTACCTCGACAAGGAGAGATTCAATGCCATAGTTTACAAGGGGGAATATATACTTTAAATAAGGGAGTGAATTACCAAAATGTTTTGACTTATTAAAGGGAAATATCAAAGATTAGTAAGCCAGACAAAAAATATACAGCAAAGACACTAATATTTTTAGACTTAATATTTCCACTTTCCAATAATTCAGGCATAGACTTTGATGGCCATTTTAAACACAGTGAGCCCTACTGCTGGAGTTTATGAATTGTTCAATTATTTAATCATCCAACATACATAATTTTATATGATCTATAAATGAGCAGTACTTGATAGTCCCAGAGTGCTGAAGAATTTCAGAAACATTTAAGATTTGCATCCCTTCCTTATAAAATACCGTCATTTCTTTGGCTCAAGAGCTTCTTTGATCATACTGCGAGATGGAAAAGCACAAATCACTTTACTGCAGTATTTTCTCCATGGCTGAGTTACAAGTCTGATGTTTACCAAGTGTAGAATGGTCTTGTGGCAAAACAGAGCGTGGGAGTGAGGAAGTTCATATTCTAATCCTGGCTGCGCCCCAGGCTTCTGTATGAATCCATGGGCAAGTAGTTTAACCTCTTTGATCCTCAATTTATTTTGCAGGAAACTGAGGGGAAAATGATACACTGTCTTGCGAAGGTGTCAGGAGGGTACCTTCTGGCACTTTTAGATGGAATTGAGTGCTCCAGAAAAGCAAATCTTATTACCTTTTAGCCCACTTCTATCTATTAACCATCAGTGGAGATGGGATCAGAGGCCTTACCACTTGCCAAGGGAGGTGTATGAAAAATTCAGATTGAAGATTTACCTAAACATTCAACATTAACTCTTAAAGCCTTCATTCATGAATTCCAAGTAGAAAAAGATTCCTTTAGTACCATAATTCATTTGTGCTTTTAGTTATGATACTTGTGATCACTCAAAATAAATTTCGAATGGGAGGTTAATTATTGCTGCTAAGCATCTTCTCTCTGAAAATTGTCATTTGGAACATATTTTCTAGGCACAATCCACACTTCAAATCACTTCAGATTTATAAGGGAATGCCAATAGGGGAAAGATAAGCTTGGCATCTGGACATTTGAAGCTGCCAGGTGTATCGTATATATATGACCACTGCTTCACTATGGTAACTGCACGGGAAAAAATGAGAAAAATAGAGATAGACATTAAGAACTGCCAAGAGTCAGCACTATGTTATTATTTTAATTACAAGGGGATGCTGATTTGCTTTGTAATTCCAAAGTGAAGTTGCTGTTGAATGTCTAATATACATCTGAAATTATGCTTTCATGCCAGTTTTCAATAAAAATAGAGGTTGTTATTTGGACTGCTGTTTGAGCATACTAAACAGAAAAGGAGAAAACTAGAATGATGCCTTTTTGCCATAATTTTGGAAGACTCAGATCCATCTCTGTGTCAAGGAAGCCATAAGAATAATACAACACAGGAAACAGAGAAGAAATCTGTAAAATCACTGTTATAGTCTATGAGGTAAAAGAAAAATATCACAGATCTCTGTCATAAAAGTAATGCATTAATGTAGGGGCTCTTAAGTGTAATTATTTGGATTTTGAGGTATTTTTTTACAGCATGCTGTAGAGCAATACCTCGTGCTGTATATGTATGCCTTAGCCCAGCTTAATACCCCTGCCCCTCAAAAAAATCTAAAAAAAAAATATGAATTTCCCATTCCCAAGCAGTCCCTCAGGTAGGTTTTCCCTCTGGGACATGACCAAGAAGCTCTTGGATCTTGTTGAGCAGCACAGCAAGAGAACATCCCACAAGGGTGCTACAGTGGCCCTTTGGTGACTACACTGAGTGGGTTCTTATCCAAAATTTCTTTTTTCAGATTTAGATAGGGATGTGACTTCAGCGAACAATGGAAGTGTTGCATTAAAAGAATATGGGTATATTTTGAATGCACACTTTGTTTGCAGGAGAGGATTTGCACTACTGAGGTTAGGAAAGATGGTCTTATGACTGGAATTTCAAAGATAAATATTCAAGTCCTAGGTCTACGACTTCACATTTTGTCCTTGAGCACATCATCTGATTTCTATGATTCAGACAGTAATTTGTTTTCTTTGTTCTGTCTAACAAAGGATACTCATCCCTCTGTGTTTGTACAGTGCTTATCATACAAGACTTCCAGTCTTTCAACAGGTTAATGAGGTGTAAGTTATAGTTCGAATTTATGATATCAGGTACTCTGCAATAACTGCCCATACTTATGTCACGGTAAATGTAGGTAGTTTTCTTCTCCAGTGAGGAATAAACTGTCTCAGTTTTACTGTAGAGTGAGAGCAAGCACTTAGACTGTTGTTAGAGAATAGCAAAAATGCGATAAGTCTACATCCCACATTACCATGTGAAAGCATATGCGTGTAGCTGTCTTTCTGTGCAGAGATTGTTTGAACTCAGCTATAACCAGCACATGTAGAAAATGCAACACTGAAATTATCAAATCTTTAACAACAGAACTTTAAACATAAAATATAGAAGGTTAAGGATTTTTTTGAGAAACATGACATCTTAAGGTTCTCACCTTATTTGCCTAGGAATCTTGTAACTGGCTTTTCCTCTTACTTTGGTTGTTCTCAGAAGACTTGTGGTGATTTTTCTTCATTGTCATCCTCCTCATCATCCTCCAAACTTCTGAATTATAAATACGCCTTAAGGTGGAGATTGTAGGTAACCTCTCTTTGCTCATAGGTGAAAGCTTGCTTATTGATGGTAGATACAAGCAGTTAAATCTGTCAATCATTAACAACACTTAATGATAATTGAGGGTGAACTTTTAAGTTTTATTGTAAGTATATTCAGAATTGCATGTTTATGTTTTTGATATTTCTACTGTATCTTTTGTCACTCAGGAATCAATGTTTCTTCCTTGTAAATAGGTTTTTTCATGTAATTACTATAAGTGATGGAACACTTATTGGCATAGTTGTGCTTTCTGCCAGGAAATCATGGTGTGAAAAATTAAAATGATTCATTGAGTATATGGATTTTTGACTGGTTTAATATCAATATTTATAATTTCAGCAAAGTCTATATTGTTGTGATGTGTAAAATGCGTCATATTGAGTTAATCATTGCAATCACCAAATATTAAATTAGTTTAATATTTTCAGTATGTACTATTTCAGGCAAAATGTAAGGAATTTCTAGACTGATTGGCAAACCCAGAGACCAAAATTCCAGAATTTTCTTGAAGAGAGAAGTTCCTGCTATTTGTCTAACAATCTAAATTATCCAGTGAATTATGAACCAAGTGATAATATCCCCGTAGGTTTGTATTACCTCTTGTTTTCCAGGCCCCAGACCTCATATGCATGAAGTTTGAACCACAGATCCATAGGAATATTACCTTGTTTTACAGAATCTTTAATCCTTTAATTCTTTACAGCCTTTCAATTTTCCTCTCCTGCTTTCCTCAGTTCAAGAATTAGTGTTGGTTATTAGGCTGAGTTAAAAACTAATGTTCCTTCCCATCATAACAATATAGAATGTTGGAAAAAGATATACTGTCCTTGCATCATGTCCATATAGCAGGCAATATCCTTACTCGGTTTTGCTACTTTTTTTTTTTTTTTTTT
>VXBT01007265.1:32404-102635 GCA_013400235.1 Oriolus oriolus | reverse complement strand
TTTTTTTTTTAAATCTTCAGACATTTGAAATCCAAAATAAATAAACACTGGCTGCTGTTCCCAGCTGGTTGCTCTTCTACTGTGTCTGGCTTGTTACATTCATGATTGGGCTATTTGTTTTTAATCTCCATTTTGACTGCTATTATGCTTTGTCACTCTTTCCATTCCCTTGGTCTCTGAATCTTCAGTAGTTTCATAAATATAATTTCATCAACTTGTATTTCTTTGCCGCTTTACCTAAGGAACCTCACCTTGATTGCTGTGTTGGACAAAGTTCCCAAGATGGTCTTCCTTCTTACATAATGTCTGTTTCCCTTTTAAAATGAAAGCAAAAGTGAAAAATGAACCCATGCAAATTGCTGCTTTAAAGTTCATACCATTTGTTTTTCTAATAGGATCATTATTTAGATTTTTCCTCCTCAATGTTCACTGTCCCTTAATGTTTCCTGTTATCCCAAATTAAAAGAGACAAGGGAAATTTGTTCCAAATGTGTTAGAAATCAGAAAACCATGAGAAGCTCTGAGTAGTTCAAAGTCAAGAAAGGAAATTATACTTCCGTGTAATTTTTAAATATTATGAAAACATTACATACAGCAACATCTTCCAAAGGTCATTCAGTTGAGTCTTTGGAAACAAGATATGGTGGCTGGCTAAGATCTGATTCACCATTACCCCACAGCAGTGGAAGCTGCTGAAGATAATCAAGGGTGTTATCAGCTCTGACTTTTATTGCTTCTGCATAGCAAACTAGGCAATAAAGAAAAGTGTAAATGCAGGATTTATTCTTTCCAGGGGTATACCTCATGCTTGGAAGATTAATGAAGAATTCCTGGTTCACTGTTTACTAAAGATACCTCTATTCTATAGTATTTTAATTGTAAATCCCTTATTTGACATACTAACTAATGGCTCCTGCTGAATTAATAAAAGCGACATATTAACTTTAAATCCCTGATAAAGTAAAGATTGCTGTTTTAATATCCCATCCATATCCTTTATCTTTCTACAGGGGCTTTCAGGCCAGTAGTTTTAATAACATGCATGAATGAAGATGCTCTTTTTTAACACAAATGGTGGCAAAGAGTTTTTCCTTTATATTAGCAGGCAATCAATTCCAATAGCTTTTTAATGCTTTTTTAAAGAATCAATTTTAAAGCAGAAGCTCTTCAGGGGACCCTCTTAAACTTCTTCACAGCCAGTCTCCTAATTTTCTATTACAATACAATCTAAAGCAGCCACAAAAATAATGCAGATAATGTTTGCTGGGTAATGATTTCCAATTTCCCCATTCCATGTACCCTGTTATTAGGAGGATCATCTTCACTGTGTAAATTAATTTTCAATTCACTTCAGGGGAACATTACAATGATTTATTCAGCACTGATGCTGAAGAAAGTGTTGGGAGGATTTTAGCAATCTGAAAAACAAAATCAATTTGTTTTGATTATTAGCATGCTAAAAAATGTTAAGACAAAGGGTTCATAGGAATATTTTAGAGGTTAACATAAACCTTATAGAAGCAGTCAGTGTGATTTTAGGTGTAGTTACCTGACCTGGAAGGGCAAGGGAAATGTCCGAGACTTGCTGGTTTCTCCCCATGCTTCAACATTATGGAAGGACTGAGCATTTTCCAGGAGTTTTCACAGAGGTAGAAAAGAAAACAGATCAACATTTCAGTCAGTAAAACTGCCTCTGGTCAGTGAAGAAAACACTTGCTGTAAGTTAGACAAGGAACAGATTGTTTCAAAGTCAACTGCGTTATTGGTAATGATACCCAGGATTTGGGAGAGTTCCAGGCTAGGAAGAACTAGAAGAATTTTCACTTTCACAAATAAAGGATTTGTTGTACAGCAAGCATCTGTTACTAGTGCTCAGGGGACTTATACCAAAATGCTCACTAACTCTAGTGCTCATACCAGATAAAGTAGCACCTGTATCTGAATGTTTGGTTATTTTGATTTAGCTGTTGCATTTTTAAAAGCGAGATTTGTGTCACCGGATGTTCGATGACCACAAAAGAAAAATCTGATCCATGTGAGAGTCTCTTCGGAGAAAAGAGAGACAAGTAGAGAATCTTTGGAGTCAATAAGCTGTCATTTATTTAGACACCAGTTAGCCAATCTCAGGCATGACTACTTCCCTCAAGTCACAGTAAAGAGGAGCCGGAGTGATTATTTCAGACCAAGCTGTAGATTTTGATATAGAAGATATTTGTATTTTTTTTACTTATGTGTTTTGCTGTGTTACCTATGATACTCCAACATTTTTCAACAGTTTAAAGATCAGTGGAAATATTCTTTTCATGTGAAAATCTTTGAGGGGGCAGTTGAAATGCCTCAATTCCATCAGCATCAAAATGGAAGAAATTTTAAAATGAAAGCAAGTTTGTTAAAAAATTCAAGCATAAAATTGAGGTTTGTGAAATTGGTTGAAGGCTTTAGGGGTGACCACAGGAGAAAAACAACCAATCATTTCTGAATTGCTAAACTGAAAGTTGCTGCTTTCTATGGTTACAGTGGTAAGAAGTATACCCCAAACATAAGATATAGCATAAATCCATTGGTTGTAGTCCCAAAGGAATTTTTGGGATGATAATTATGATCTGTCACTATTGCTAGTGTTTCCACATATCATGTAATATAAAAAAAATATTATTATAGAACTACAGATGCATAGTTTGAAGCTGAAAGAAGCTTGATTTCAATGGGACCTGTGAAACATTAAGACAAGAGTTGTGCAATTCCATTGCAGTAATCTTTTCCTGGGCTTTTTCTTCCATATTGATAGGAGATTGGAAAATTGGAAAAGAATTGTCTTTTTTCTGTCTTGGGGCTATAAACAGGCATTAAATATATACCAGTTATCATGCTTCCAGGATGCTAGTAGCACAGTTGTCACATTGAGTTTTTAACAGCATGTTGGCAGGGAGCCGAACTGACAATATTTATTAAAAATAAAATGGTAAGGAAGAGCAAACACTCATGACAATACAGCAAGTGAAGGTACTCGTAGGATATATCTAGGTTGCCTGATTTGAAAGAAACTGAAGACGTTTCTGAATATATGATTTTGAAAATAAACAGAATTAAAGACAAAACAATGATGTTATATTTCACAGGGAACCATAGTCAAATGCCTCACACCAGAGGAGTGAGACTTGTCCTTAACATGTTTTGTCAGCTTCAGTGAATTAACCTGGTAGTCTAAGTTTGTAATTATAATATACTCAAAATGTTATGGACCTGAATAGTTGACAATCTAGAATGCTGTATGGATGTTTAGAGGGCCTGTAGAGGATCTTAGGAAAGTACACATGAATGGAAAAACCATACTATGATATGTTGCCTGAAATATCATGAAAGTTTTTGACAATGAGCCATTTGCAGGCTTCTTGTTGAAAAGACTATATCTGATATACTTTGATAAAACTAAATATTTTCTGAGTCTCCATAAACTACTGTCACTAGCAACATCTCACTGCAAAGAAGTCTACTGTTTCAAACAAGATGTTATTAAATGGTATTCTCCTTTTCTGTTTCAAACTTCTTCCCTGACGATCTTGTTTTATTCCTCACAGTCATTTCAAACACATATTTCAATGTGCAGTTTCTCAGTTCCTACTTTTCAATACCTGCCATTATTTTATTCTCCTTGCTATTTCTCCCTCAGGTTGGAGAGTACTGGTCATCCCAATCTCCTATAGTATGTAAGCTATTCCAAATATTTGGTCATCCCTATTGTTCTTTTGGATATCATTTCTGCTAAAAACGTAATGCTAAGTAAAGGGGACCCCAGACTAAGAGAAATAAAGCAACTTACTTTAGCTCTCATGAATCCCACATCAGTTCAAACTTCTGTTGTACTTTAAATTGTGTTATTCTTACCTTAAAATTGTTATCATTTGTGTTTTTGATGGACAGTTTTATAGTACATGTTCTCACCTGCAATAGTAGCATCAGAAAGAAAGTTTCTTCTGTGCCTGTAAATTAAAGTAATATATGGGTTTCATTACATTACCCTGACTTTACTTGTAAGTGTCAGTAATACGAGAAAATTAGAAGGAAAACCATTTTACCTAAATCTGTATAGGCATCCAATGACTTTCATCAGTGCTAGGTGTCTACTGCTGCCTTTACAATCACTGGAGAGAAATAAGGGCATCTCTGGAGACCTATTCATCCCATTTTAAGAGAGATGTTTGTGTTATGTGGTCTGAATTGGTCTCTAGAGGACGGGAATAATTACACTATGGAGGTCCCTCTCTTCTGTTCCTCTAGGCTCTTTCAATCATGGATAGCAAGTAATAACTTTGATTAAAATGTGAACTTTCAGACAACTAATTAGATAAAATCACTCCTATTCTCAGTGTCTAGGTTTGTAGGGGAGAGACAATAAAATAAATACTGTGATTTGCTGTTTTCATGGACAGCAAGATTCAGTTAAAGCAAAGGGATACCAGGAAGGGTCCCCTTCTTCTCAGTTCCTGCACCCTCCTCGGAGGATAAGGGGAGCCTTTCCTCTCTGTGCAGACATGTTATTGAAACATGTCCTCCCTCTCCAGACTCCACCGCTCCTTCCCCAAACTCTTGCAACTTTCTCTGTTTTCCTTTCATGTCAGCAAAACAAAGAAATCATTTTTAGCTAGGCTCAACCAAAAGTTGGCAAGGACAACATTCTTAAATATCACTGTGCTATTATGATAAGCACAGCATATTCCAGGAAGAAAAACTGCAGATTAGGGCAACCTTCAGTAAGTACGGATAATATTAAAAGTTAGATTTTTTTTTTTAACATGCAAAAATCCATTAGCAAACTTGTCAAAAAAAAAAAAAAGGAGCTTATCAGGATTTCAAATAAAAGAAATGAAAAATCTATTTAGGAATACATATCGCTTAGATCCTCTCTGCATCTTAAGCAGAAAATGATATATACTTACTTCAGAAATATAGTTACCATATTTGAACATCTGAGCTACATGAAAATACCGGAAATATATATTCTTAAATTTTCTTCCAGTTTTATTTGAGACCATGAAGGTGTAAAAAGAAAAATATGTATTAAAAATCTGTCATGATGTGTCCTCCTTTCAGAAAAAGAAATATGACCTCTTCACTACTACAGCAAAGTCCTGTCTTGTCATAAGCAAAAGAACATTCATTCCACGCTCAGTGCAAATAAGGAGATTTGTATTAAAGAGTCTAGTACAGCATTTAGTAAAGAATATTGAGAAAGAAGAACTGCCACCGTGAGATTCTTCCTGAAGCTAACTGAAATCCCGTTATAGATTAAATTCTTGAGTCTCCCATTTTTTTTTAGTTCTTCAATTATTGCCCCCCAAAAAGAGCAGGTTAAACAAAGAATTATTAACAGACAATTGCACAGTAATGAAAACTGAGCTAATACTAGTAATGAATAATATTTTTATGTCTTTATAGCAGCTTGCGCATCAGTGGATACCAAAGCCTTTATCAGGCATAGACTACCTCATCTTGGCATACAAGGTAATGCCAGATGAATCAGAACTGACCCGTTCTGTATAATTCCCCCCTCATACTCCTCTAAGATTTCTTTGGAGCTCAAGGGTCTGCAGGACGCTAGTCACAGATTTACATATGTTTGGATGAACTCTAGGAAATCACCAAGTTTGATCTCCTGCTCAGTACAGGGTGAGCTTTGAAATTGCATGAGGCTGCTCAGGGCCTCGGCCAAGAATTTTAGGTGTTTCCAAGGATGGAAATTGCCTGCCTCCTTGTGCAGTTTTTGACCACTATCACTGTGAAGAACTTTTTAGTGGAATATAGTAAATCTGATCTCAGCTAAGTTCTGATGATCCCAAAACCCAGATGTGCTGTGTGATACTATGGGATCTCCAGGCCAACACCTTCAGGAACCCCCAGAACAACTGTCTCGTCCCTTTTCTGGTTACATGGCACTGGGCCAGCAGCCCTGGATCAAAATTCCAAAGGTCATTAAAAAAAACCTGTTAAGTGAAGCGCAAATTCCAGACTAGCTGTGTCACTTTACCCTCTTGGCAGAACTTGGGTTATCTTCCAGGAGATAGTGGAGCAGATGGAAATTTCAAGGACTGATAGAAGGTTCCCATGTTTCCACTTTTCTTAAGGCATCTAAAGATGTCCTTGAAAACCTCCACCTCTGCAAATTTCTTGAGGGCTTTTGTCGCAGAGAAACCCATCCAGCTGGGTAATATCAGAAACATTAATGGTATAAGGTAAGGACTCCATCAGCGTGAGGATGCATTAAGATGTTAGACAAATATGTTTCCAGGCCACTTCTAGATCAACAACAGGAAATGAGATAAACCTAAAACTTCACGATGATTTAAGGATTCATCCTAGTTTTTTTATAAATATAATTCCATTTAAGAAATTATATTCAATTAATGAAAAATAAATCTAGATATAAAGGCACTGCAGATCTTAAAATCAATGAATTGCCAACGAGACAAGTAATTTTTGTGTTGTTTTTTGGTCACTAACCAGTCCAATGGGGTCTGCCTTCAGAAGCCATTATCTGTGACGCAAAAATGACATCTGTTAGTCAAGAAAAGGATGTCAAGTTGTCCCCAAAGCAAGGTACATTTCAATCAGAGGAAGAAGAGAAGAACACAGGAAAAATGAAGCACAAAATTAAACACTGTATCTAAAAATATACTTTCTTATGTCTGATTGGTAGGGCAATCTGCTGTTGAGTCGGATTTAGGCTTTCTTTTGTGTTTATTTTCTCACCCAGAACTGTTACCTATTTTGATAACACTTCTCTTTTTTTCACAGTAAAGTTATATAGACAACACGAGTTATATTTTATTTATAGCAAAACAAACCACAACAAAATAAAACCTATTTCAACAACGTTGTTACATTTTTAATTCTTTCACTGAAATTTTGACATAAGTCAGTAAAATAAACCCCTATAAAGATTGTCTTGGTATAAAAGTTGTAACTGAACCTGCATGATTTAAAAAAAAATGAAAAAAAGTCCAAAATATATATGAATTTTTAAAATTACAAGTCTCAGCAAAATCTAACTACTTACTCTATCCTCATTAGCATTTTGCTAAATTGCTAGGATAATATAGTCTGCAATTATGTTTCCTTTTTTAATAAAAATAAGTAGGTTTTAGTTCTGGATTGAAAAAATATTCAGCAAAAGTATTTGTAAGCACAACTCAGAATAGCACCATTTTCATTAACACTCTGATCAAGTCTAGTTATTTTTCTTTAAGGAAATCAATTTGGCACAAATATTTTGGAAAAGACCTGGCAATCTAATTGGAAAGGATAGATAGGCTGACCTTATTTTCCTATTCTTTGTGCAATCTGAGAGCACAGCATGCCACGCTGAAGATGGTGGCCATGAATTCCAGTTCAAGGAAATGTCAGAGGAGCAACAGCAGTGACACGTGTCCTCTCTACACTGGGCTTTTTATTTGTAATGAAATGCATTTTACTCAAGGGCTTTCACCAGTCCAATGTGTGGATTAATTGTTTCTTCTTGTGTCAGAATCTGTTCCAAATAAATCTGGGCCTATATTTTTGCAGTGTTCAGTGAACTAAGAGATGTGCAACTGCTGTGCAAATAGATTAGATTTAATAATAGAAGCATATGTCCAGGGTTGACTGGCAGTTTTCTCCAGTTTGATGAGATCAAAATACTAAACATAATCATGTTTTTGTGCAAACTTTACACAACAGAAGCATTTTGTCATTAAAATTACAGTTTGTTTTTGGCTCAAATTACTGCAATATCACAGCTGTGTTTTATGAGAACATGCATAAATTCTTTGCAACGATTTTGGGCTGGATTGACAAATGTCATATTTCCATTTCTCTTTAGAATGATGCCATTACAGTTGATTGTTGATTTTAAATTTTGATGTGCATGAGAGAAAAAAAAAACAAAAACAAAAGCAAAAAAAACCTAAACAATAAAAACACTCGATATTAAAATGAAACACTATGAAGAACGGTTTTGGTTTATTATTCTTGGGTCTTTCAGATTTTGTTTCCATGGACTTCATTCAGGTATGTTCTCTTTCCAAAAGTCATTTCAGATGCAGAGAAGATGGAAGCTATTCTGTAGCGCAAAGACCATTCATTTAATATATATGCATTGTAAATAATTTGTCTTGCTTTTCCTCTGTTTGTTACTATTGTCACTATCTTTTTTAGAAAAAAACAATCAACAAATCAAAACCAAAACCCTATACATAAGTCTTTGTGTTCTTGCATTGTTTTTATTTTGGACTTTGTGATAGTGTTTAGTGGCTAGAATACAGCCCACTGAGAATGGTAGTGGAGAATTACCTTGACCTTTACAATGTTCTTAATTTTGGTTGGCTACTCATTCCACTCATCAACATTTATAGCCACACTCATTTCTGGGGAAGGCAGAGCTAGGTACTAAAACAGAAAATGTCAAATGCTCCTCTACTCCAAGGACATGCTAGACATTCAAATTCTCGTACTTTATTATCGTAGCAAAAGACTGCAACAAGAGTAGGAAATAACCTTACATTAATCTACACACATGACAGACGGTAACAATGAGGAGAAATGGCACAAGCCAGCCTATTACGACTCTAAGATGTTCAATTTGTGGTTGCCTTCAGATGCTGCTCATCCTTCCTCGGGTGAGGCATAAACAGTGGAGTATCTGAACATGATTGCTGGTCTGTACATGCTCTGCTGGTTCTGCTGCAGTCAAACCTGGGAACCACAGCACAGTCCCCTGCAGAGGCTGCACCTGCTGCCTGTTGGTTACTCTGGCACTTCTGGGTCCGCTTTTGATTATACTACATTTCAAATGCACTATCCTGTTCACTTGTCTATCCAATTCTCAGTTCTTGTTTTCTGAACTTCAGCGCTATCTTTTAAAGCTCACGTCTTTTATTTTCCTCCTCTCCTCACTTATATGCACTAAAATGCACTATTTGCACTTAATTGTACTAAAATTCTATCAAAAAATAAAACAGCTTCAATGATGTCATGAGTGTATCACAAGTTAGAGGACAAAAAATGATGTAGGAATAATGAATAGCAGAAAACTTTATGCTAAAATATTTGAATTATGCATTTGATTTTAATACACTAAACGGCTAAACATTTAGGAAGATAGTAACACTGAGACAGTAACACAAATATTAACATAGACAGGAAAGGCTCTTCCTGCTTTCCAGAAATCTTGTATATATTACAAGCAAATGAAACATTTTTGTGCACCTCTTTCCTCCTCCCCAAATGTAAAATACATGAACTGAACTGTAATATAGCCAGCAGAGAAAGAAAAAGGTACAAAAATGTATCTAATCCAGCCAAAAGGGAGTGCAGTTTGTCAATACCAGTTTGATATAGTTAATTATATATTTTCAATGGTCACCTTGTTTGTGCTATCATGAAAAAGTATTAAAGTGGAAATAAACCTCAGTAATTTATCTTGCTGCAACAGAGGATACAAACTCTATATCAAGGTACTCAGTCTCTGTCAGACCAGTACATTATTTCCCAGTCATCTTGATATTATTCCTAGGAGATAAAACTGGATGAATATACTGGTCCTGTTATGAATTCATAAGATTTTCACGAGACAAAACCCCTCAAACAGCAGTGAAGCATTGTCAGTAAATGCCCACCTCAAATAATGCAATCTGTATTGTCACGGTAAATTTTACTACATCCAGTTATAAGTTAAAATGTCTTTGCAGTGTATTTGTACTGTATTTTGTGAAAAATGCTGTAGGTTCATCACATATATGCTGTACAGAAACACAAATACCCTCTCTACAGATACAGAGAGTACACATGTAACTTCATGTAACCTTATATGTGCAGTGAAAAAATCCCAGAACAGTTGAGGATGGAAGGGACCTCTGGAGGTCATCTAGTTCAACTTTCCTACTCAAGCAGGACTGTTTCCAGTAGGGTTTGAATATTGCCAAGGATGGTGACTGCACAGCTTCTCTGGGCAACCTGTGTCAGGGCTTGGTCATCGTCTCCATAAAAAACTGTATTCTCATGTTTAGAGGGAACCGTTTCTGTTACAGCTTGTGCTCACTGGCTCTAGTCTTGTCACTGGCATGACTGCAATGACCTTGGCTCCATCCTCACTGTGCCATGGCACCCTCGCCTTTAAGTATTTATACAGGCTGATAAGATCTTCTTGAGCCTTCTCTTCTCCAGGCTGAACAGCCCCAGCTTCCTCAGCCTTTTGTCGCAGGCAAGATACTCCAGTGCCTTCAGCATCTTCATGGTCCTCTGCTGGGTGTGTCCATGTCTCTCTTATACTGAGGAGCCCAAAACTGGACCCAACATCCCAGATATAACATTGCTAATGCGGAGTAGAGGGGAAAGATCATGTCCTTTGACCTTCTGGCAAAATTTTGCCTAATGCAACCCAGGGTAGCATTGGTCTTCTTTTCTGCAAGGGCACTTGCTATTTCATGTTCAACTTGGCCACCAGGATCCCAGGTCCTTTTCTGCCAAGATGCTTTCCAGCTGGAGGTCCTTCAGCATATATTTGTGCATAGGGCTGTTCATCCCTCTGCCCTTTTTCTTGTTCAGCTTTCTGAGGTTCTTTACATTGTTTGACTTCTTTATTGTAGTAATTACACAAGCAAGTAACCAAAAAATCTGACATGTCAATTTTCTAAAAACTAATGAGTAAGTTACTAACTACCAGAATAATATCTATGAAAGTCATGTCAAATGTGATGAACATTTAACTGTATAAAGGGTATTTAATAGGTGCCTGCAGCCTGATCACATGCCTTAATTTACATGCTTAACAACTTAAAAAGACTAAGCAAAGTTAAGTCAATTTGTTGTTTTCCCATAGAAAACCTAGAGAGCTATTTTATTTTAGCAGAGGATCTGATCTAAATAAACCTTGGCAAGAAATATCTTAGGCAATATGTTTCCCTTGAGTAAATGTTCAGATTTTTTGGAATAATTCTTTCCTTGTGCACCAGTTTTACCCATCTAGGTAGCCACTGATTCAATAGAATGTTTGTGTAAAAGCAAGAGTAACCACTGGGAAATCAAGGTTTATGTGCCATTCTGTTGGAGGAGTTTTTTCTTACTTATTACAGGGAAGTCACTTGCGTAAAAAAAATAGTTTTGATGCCATTAAACACTCAATAAAGCTTTTTAAAAGAGTACAGCATTATTCAAATAGTTTTAACCCTGACAAGTATTTACATTAGATTTATGAAAGCTTTTCTTTCATTCTGAATATTGTGTTAATCTTAATTTCTTCTCTGAAACCATTGTGTGCACCATCAAATAACTCCTGTGTTGAATCCCAGGAGGGGAAGGGAGTCTTGAAAAATCCCAAGGGGAAGGGTGTTAGGATGTTCAAAATTTATATGTCTTGTTCTTGTCTATGATTAGCTCCGTGGATATTCTAGTTTTGCAAGATTGTTTGTGGTACAGAATATGGTAAGTTGCTCAGTTCAGGTTTTCTCATTTAAACACAGGTCATATCTGCATTATATTACACCTCTATCTAGTTCTGTAATGTAATGAGAAAATTAATGCTAGAGAAAATCTTGAAGGGCCCAAATATGATTAGACTTTTATAGCCATGTTTCTTCTGAGAATCGGCGATAGGCATTTCTTATCGAACAAAAGTGTTCTCTTCAGATGGCAGAGAAGCAGATATCCAAGTAGTGAAATATATTTCACACTTACCCATAACTTTTCTAAATAGTAAAAAAAGCAACTTTTAAAATTCCATCCTTGGATTAATATTAGAAGTAGAGAATCAAGAATGAACATAGGTTTGAAATGAGCTTTTACAAAGAAAGCAAAACAGGCACACATACAGCACACAACAGGAAAACTATCAGATGGCCACTTCAGGAAGAGTGAACAGTCTTGTGAAACAGTCAGAGAGTAAGGCTGAGTCCTATGTGAAATCATGGTTCTAACTAGAGAGGACAGGTTGAAGTACCTACCCTGTCACACTTCCATTATTACCTCTTCCTTTCAGACTTACCCACAGAGGAAATGAAACCTAATTTATTTCCTCGATATTTATCTTTAAGGATAATTATTTGAAAGAGTAGGTGAGTACCTACAGTATCAATTTAGCAGACTATCCCTTGTTAGAAGTAGTCTTCTAATGACGAAAGAAACTCTGTCCAACAACTTTCAGTTGTACCAAAGAAATTTTTTTTGCTTGCATTCTGGGGAAAGACATCAATTCAGAGTCTTTTTGTAAGCTCAGATTCTCCACTGCAAATCTCCTCTGGGGCATACAGGAATAGAAAAAGAGCTGCAACAAGAGATCTATTCTTTCATGATGTCTTCTGTGAAAAACCTTGGATAAGAGTGAAGAATTTCCACATCCATAGAAAGAGAAGATAGGTATAGAGAAAAAAGTGATACATCAAGGTCTCCAAAGGTAAAATAAGGTGTTCAGTAGATGGTCTGGGGAAAAACAAAGTCTTTGTTTGCTGTTTTGATTTGTTTTTTGAAAAAGAAAATGTACTAGTGAGTCACAGATTGTCTGTGACAAGGGGAATCTGAGAATGATTTTCAGTTACAAACCTTAATCTCCCAAACCCTTATCTCCTCACATCTTTGAATGTATCTCCCTATATTTTCGTCTTTTTGAACCACAATCAAACATGCATTCTGTCTCCTTCTTTCCATCTCTTTCCACCTCCAGAAACCAGGACTTCAACTACTGAGCTTCACATTCGACTGTCACAGCTTTCCTTGAGGCCCCACTGCCAAGTCCCTAACCTGGACCTCACCTGTGTGTTGAGAGGAGAGAGACCACATTCAGTCATGGATCCTGACATTACCACGTGGATTTGGTCCCCTGCACAGGTCAGTTTGTTACAAGCCAGAGAAATGACTCCTTTCCCTGCCTATTTCCTGTGTGCTGCCGATCCTATCCTCTCAGGTCCTAAACTTCTTTAGGAGGACAGTTTCCACAGTCTGATGGGCAGTTTTCCTCCAAGGCAGGCATTAGTACCCAACAATACAGGATGATCAGCTATAAACAGTGAAGGTGATGGAAAGAATCAAGGAACTAAAACTGGGGGACTGGAGAGAAATGGGAGTGAGCTCCTTACTTAAAACTGAGTAATTCAGTCTCTTCTAGATCTTCCAGTAGCTGTTACTCTGAGAAAATCCAGGTTTTGAAACAGCAATAGATTTAGATGCAGACATTCACACTGGAATGGAAGAGAAGTGACTAAAAATTCAAAGTCAAAGCAACATATTATTTCTAATTTACTGTAAAGATGACTTTTGGCCATTTTCACACTTCCTGTGTCCTGAGTCAAGCTTTTTTTTTTTAATTACTGAAATTTGTCAGTAAAGCTAAAGATCATGAGTTAGCCGTAAGTTGCTCATCTGATCAGACCTCTAAGAATAACAGGACCCAAAGTAGAATTGCCTTTATGAGGAGGAATGTTTCTTTTCATCAGTTCAGTTTGAATCAGATCAGTTGACAGATGTTTTATTCTCTTTTCTCTTTATTCTTTACTTAATGATGAATTAAAGAAAATTTCAGTAGATGTATTTAATATTCCTCATTTATATCACCAAAATATATTAAGTTTCAAAAATGTATTGTGTTCATTTATGCTGCCCTGATGTTTATTTCTTGCTTTATTTGACTTTGCCATGTCATTCAATTGTTATAAATTTTGAATTCTAAGTGACTGAATCAGTCTGATTTACTATTTCACCATCTGGATTTAATTGAATTGTTGATATTTTTCCCCTCTTTGCTGTAAAATCAATAAGTACAGGGACTTGCACTAGATCAGCCTCAGGAATACCTTACATTTTCCTGAAGGGAGCCAACTATGAAATAAATTTTGATCTCAGGTTCTATTTATTGATATTTTTATTTTATATAAGAGCACCATAGCAATATCAAACATACTATGTTCTTTCCTGTTTAAAAGGCTTCTTAAACTCCCTCTTGGACTGTAACACTGCTGTTATACAGCTGAACTACAGACTTAACTGTAGGGAGTGTTGTAGTCAATTTGATGCGCAGTATTACACAATTGAATTCAATATTGTTTTTCCTCAAGCAAAACAATTTTCATCCTTTCATTCAGGGATGATCACACTTGTTTAACTAACAGCATTAGGTGTGGACAGGGACTAGTCCTCATTTTCTCCCTGATTGAGCTCACTGAAACTTGTCTTGACGTACAGGAGGTCAGACCAAAACAGCCCTCCTTTGGTGCATCCCCTGGTATTAACATTGATGTGTCTTGCAGTTTTTGCTGAGGAATTAGAATTAAGACAGAATGACTGCTGAAGTTGTGGCTGGTGAGCCTTGGAACAAGACTTCCCACCAGCATGTGACCGACCCATCAACTGTCAGGACTAATGGTCACTTGGTTTCCTTGGCTTGTGTAAGCAGATATCTCAAACAAGAACAGCCAGGAAATGTCAATGAGCACACACACTTTCCTCAGAGAAACTTGGAAAATAATTAAAAACTTCATACAGGAAAGTTTTAACACATTCCTTAGAGAGTCCATAGCAAAGCTAGAAGAAGAAGAAACAGGTTTCTTGGTTTCTGCTGTTACATAGAGAATGTAAAAGTAGAGTACTCCTTCCTGAAGAAGGAAGAGTATTTTGCCTTCCTTTAGTCCACTCTTCTCTAAAATGCTTGGGACTCAAGTGATGCCGTGAGAATAGCAATGTTGTATTATGGTGGCCTTTTACAATAATGAAAAATTACTTTTAAAATCAGCTGTCATTTCACTTATCTGGAGCTAAACTAGTTTGCTCCATTCAGTGAAAGGATCTAAGCCCCAAAGAGATTGTCTTGGTCCACTGCTCATCTTCCTCTTCACTCCCTGCAATGGAGGAAAGAATAACATAGTCCTACATTTAGCAAAGAATATCCCTATCCACAGTTTAGTTATTTGGAAACCTGCGGTTCCCAACCAAAAAGTCTCTGGAGATCCCTGGGACCAAGTATGAGAATGTTGTTCCTGTAAATAATCTTCTTGTTTTAAAAACAAACTAAAACAAAACAAAGGGAAAAAAAAAACAACCATATTCCTTTTAGGCATTTAAGGGAGTAACTGGAACAGTCTTGAGGGGTATCTTAATATCAAAAACTAACACCATCAACAACAAAAATCTTGACATTGAACAGGCAAGTTTCTGTCACAAAGATGGATACTAGAGATTCTGCACCTAAAATAAAATCAGTGGCACCCAAGGTGCAAATCTTCTTCTAGGAACTGACAAAATACTAGAAAGGTAGAAGCACTTGATATACTAACTGAAGCTGGAAACAGCTTAAACTCTCAGATACACTAAGACAGTGATGCTCCCCTCTCCTGTATAGGCCACATGAGTCCAGGGTGTACTTCCCAGAGCTCTGCAGAAAATGACAAAGGAGAAAAAAATGTGTATAAACCACAGAGGAATCTGAAAAACCTCTAAATGAGCCACAGCTCCATGAGAATTAAAGGAAAAAAAGATATCTAATCCAAAGGTAGAAGTCACCTGCATTAAGCAATTAGACCAGATGGAAATAGAAAGATTATTTCTTATTAAAAAGCAATATGTGGATAGCACCAGGCAAACTCCAGTTTAATTCTAAAGGGAATCCCAATTGAAATAAGTAAGGAATTCTCAGAAAGTGAATATTTGACATAAAAAACCCCAAAACACACTGCAACAAAGGGGAAAGAACTAATTTTTGATTTAAAATCACCTAGCATTTTCTTAAAGGAGTATTGCCTGCCTCCATAGCTGTGAAAAAAAGGATGATCACTTAATGAGAGTCATTAGGATATGAAATGTTGTATTGTAAATGCAAGGACCAGTTATTTTTCAAGATTTTTCCTCCATCACATTAAAAAGCAGTCAATTAAATACTCAGCTAATTTAATAAAATCCACTGCTGGTGTTCTCATACAGGCAATATGATAAAACCTATAGCCTTGTGATAAAACTATAACTTTGCGATAAAAAGATAACTCTAACACACAACT
Organism: Oriolus oriolus; assembly: GCA_013400235.1. NCBI lineage: Eukaryota > Metazoa > Chordata > Aves > Passeriformes > Corvidae > Oriolus > Oriolus oriolus. The sequence continues at coordinate 86,628 of VXBT01007265.1, read as the reverse complement.
TTGTTCATAGGTAAAAATTCTTGAAAGCCTGAAATTACACTTTGAGCTAAAAGGTCCTAAAGAGATAAATGAACCAAGGATAGGATCTCTCCTGACTCGGTAATAGGTCATATTTCAGCAACCTCACTACCAGAAAACTAAATGGCATTTTCTGCATGGAGCAAAAGGCACAGGCAGCAATGAGGACTAGCAACCAAGCAGACAGGAGAGAAGACAGTTAAGAGGAAACACTAAAGGTCTTCTGGGATAGTTAAAATTCTAAAACTTTTCTTTTTAAAAAAATATTTATATCAAGCAGTGTCAGTACATAAGTCTACAGTAGCAGTTTTATGTAAAGTAAAAAAGTGGTATAAGGATTTATCACATCTGACAAGGCAGATTCAGACTCAAGAGGTAACTGTGGGTAATGTTACTTAGTAGTCTAATAGGAATGGATGTACCAGGATAGCTTTTCTTTTCCTTATTCATTAACCCACAATGTATTTCTCCTGCTAATCTAAGGCTGAATACATACGGGAGAAATTGATTCCTATTGTAGAGTGGTGTTTAAACAAATCATGAATAAAAAAAATTATTTACTATCTTCAGTATAGTACAAAAAACTCATACCAACTTATTTCAGTCTAAGGATGATGATTCTATTTTAAAAAGATGTTTACAAATGTAACTATTCAATTTTTTAATTAAAAAAAATCTCCAAATCTTCAGAAAATTAAAGTTCCATGAAGGGTGATTAGTAGGCAAGGATGATAAGTTTACTATCTGACACTCATTTTTCCCTGAAGAAGGAGAAGGCTAAGAAAACGAAATGAAAAGGGAATGTTCAGCTAGCACACAATCACTAAAAATATGGTTGGTCTGAATGTGAGAATGCTATAATCGGATTAGCACTAAGGGGGAAAAAAAAGCAGTGAACACAAAACCTTTGTGTTTGATAAGGAGGCATTACAGCATCTGAACAAAAAAATACTGAGATTAATGACAGCCTATACTCCTCTATTTCAGTGTCAGTTCAAGCAGCAAGGGCTCATTTTAGGAAAAACTATTAAAAATTCACTTGCAAACAAAAATGTTTTCATAAGAAATAAAAGATATATGAAATGATGGTTGGCATAAGAAGAAACTCTCTGTGCTGCAAACTTAAAAAACAAGTATATAAAAAAGAGGTTAATTATATTGTTTTCTACATAGTTTACATTTGAGGAAAAAACCAACCCCCACACTCTTGAAAGAAAATTATGTTAAAATTTATATAGATGAGTGAAGAGTAATAAAAAAGAACCATTATCTTGGGAGAAATGTATAGATTTTCATTTGAAGACATAATTTTTGCTGATGAGATATACTAGACCAATAAAATAGGCTTATACACACTGCTGACAATAGAAGACAGCATAAAGTTTGGAGTCAAAAATTCTACATGCTGAGAGTGAAAAATTAATCCTGCTTTAAAAGATTTCTCCTTATTTTCCTACCCATTGCAAAAAAAAGTTTTTTAAGCAACACATACAGTCTTTCTTGGCCATGATAATGTTCATAGCCATAGAAGAGAAAATTAATGCCTTTCTAAATGATACACTACAACAGATATTAAATAGATTATAATAAAATCCAACTCTTTGATGAATAATTATGTGTCAGAGCCACATTTTCAAAGTGCTTGAAAGACAGTTTCTAGAAGATATTTATATGTTTAGATGTTTCAAGCATTATTTCAATGCATTTTGGTAGTTTTCTTTTGGGGAGTTTTTTCTCTAGGATTTTTCTGGTCTGGAAATCCAAGGTGATGGAAGAATGTGTATCTCCACCTTGTTAGCAAAACTGTACAATGCATCCCACACAAAACTCAGAGAATGTGCCTTGAGTAAATTAACTGTGTAAATCCATGAAATTTTTCAAGTAATTCTATATAGTTTAAAGGGGAAAATAACTGCATGCCCAAAACCTAGGAAGAAAAATTTATTTTAAAACTGATTTGATTTCTGGAATTTTAATGCACCAGGTAAGTCACTACTCAATATTAGAATAGAAAAATTTAAAAATAATAGTGTATTAATAGTAAGAAAAATTTTGACCAAATAAAATCCGTACATGAGAAGTTTCCATGTTGATTTTTACTTCTCATTCATACCTAAAGGAGAAATTGCCTAAAGAATACAATTTACCATGGGCTAATACGTTATGAGGTGGAAGACCATGTGCAAACCAAGTGAGGCTGAAAAGGACCTTTGTGTAAATGACTTGACATCTATTGTCTAGGCTGTCACTATATGTGTTATAAAATGGTTCCCAAAATTGCCCATTTGTTTAATAGTTTCCTAGAATCCTCTCAAATTCCAAAATCAATGAACAATTCACTGAAGTTGAAATCCAACACAGACAAAATTGATTGCACCTCTCATGCATCTGTGTCTGTAATAAATACTAATGCCCAGCTATTTGCCAAAGGCTTGCTAATAGCTTCAACTCTCAGTTGCAGCAATTAATTGAGACTCAAATAATTTATTCCAGGAAATCCTGAGTGAGGGATAATAATAAAATCATACAAAGATAGAGATATTGTCAGGGAAAATTTGAGAACTTCAGTGGCCCATCTATACACCTTTTTAATAAGCCATCTCGAGGACAATAATTCTAGTTGGACATGCAGCAGGAAGATGTTGGCTGTCGAGAGCAGATCATATCAGACTGCCTCAAAATGTATGTGGAAATGACTTCGATCCCTCCAGCATAAGCAGTAGCTTGGTACAATCTATTCTTCTGTTGGATAGCAATATAGGCACATGATGAACTCTGAAGATAATTAGGCAGCAGAAAATATGTAACCCAGAATATTACAAAAAACTTTAAATGCAATTATTGTACCAATATAATATATGCTTATTTAAAGGTGACTAAAATAATGTATATCAAGGAACGTTCTCATGGAAGGAAGACATCCATAGATTTGAGAAAAAATAGTAATGAATTCTCATCGTATTTTGCTGGCTCTGTTTAATGTAAAACTAATGTTTATTTTTTATGTTCCACTTCAAAATAAGTTTGCATAGATGCAAATTAAGACAGGATAGCAACCTCACTCAGGACATAATGGGTGAAATATAAAGATTTATAGAAGCATAATTATGACATTGTGCCAGCCAAGACAATGACTGCCAAAACCACTTAGGTAGAAAGTTTCTTAATCAGTCTTTTGAGATAATAAAAAAGAGGGCAAATGCCTGCCCTCCTGAAGAGGGGGAGGAAAAGAACATCTGCTCTCCTTTACTAAATGCATTAGACTCCTGATATTCCTCTCCTTAAAGCAAACATTTTGTATATAGAATGATATGTCTCTATTGCATTTGCTTGTGGAAAATTAGTAGTAGTAGTAGTTGTAGTTGTAGCCGTAATAGTATTACCACTGCTAATAATAATAACAACAGCAATTAATAATAATAGAATCAGAGAATGGGTTGGGTTGGAAGGCACCTTAGAAATAATTTTGTTCCAATCCCCTTGTCCATGGCAGGGACAGCTCTCATCAGATCACGTTGTCCAGCACTCCATCCATACCGGCCTTGAACCCTGGCAGGGATGTAGCATACAGAATTCCTCTTGGCTTTCCTGTGCTTCAGGATTGATTTCTTGAAATAAAAACAGTCAGTTCAAAACAGAATACTGATTGCACATGAGAGACCAAAACTTGATTCTACTGTACTGTAAAACTGTTAGAGCAGATTTTATTGTGCTCTAAAAAAAGTATCATGCTTTAGTAAATAAATCTTGGAGAAAGGGTCGTTAGGTTCCTGACTTAGTTAGTGCCCATTGCCGTTTGCAATGCCAAGAAGTTTGTGTAAAAGAAAAAAGAAAAATATAAATGAAAGAACCATCCTCCACCCCCACTCCCAGCCTGATTTAAGTGCCAGTCCTTTCCCCTTTATTTGGTTGGAATAACAGCCATTCTTATCTATCATTTATCTCCCCACAGTTGACAGATGCTGTAGATGCTTGCAAGGTCTGGGAAGAAGATGAATTTTCCAACTGTGTCAAAGAGAACTTAATGCAAACCTCAAGCAGCGAAGCACTTAGCAGATGCAAAAACAAAGGTTGCAAACGATTGATATTCATGGAGATATTTACTGTTTGAAGGCTAGGTGGCACAGTGAGCCAGACACACTGCTCACATGTGAAGACCCAGGGTCAGGTTGCACCGTTCTTGCCTGATGTGAAAATCAGAATGCTGCCAAGAGAGCACCTACCACCCCAGAATTTACATACAAAAGATGTAACTGGGCTCAGCTAATCAACTCTGCCTGTCACAACAACAGAAAAGGAACATACACATGCTGTTAGAATGTCTCAGCTGAGCAACAAAAATCTCCAGCTGTAGGAGGTATTTTCATTAAACAAACTAACTCACTCATCTGACATCACATAAACATACCCTCAGAAACTAGTACAAAGAATTTGACTCAGACTCTGAGGAAGTTGCCTAAGCTCTGATACTCCATGTGACAATTAAGAATACGAACACACTAAAAAGGACTGAGAGTTTTGAATTAGAAAATCCAAGCCCTTACAGAAGGACAATTAAAGAGGAAGGGATGGGGAGGGACAAGAAATGCACAGCAGGGGTTAATTATGGAAAACAATGCTCCCCTTTCCACAGGCCTAAAAATTTCATATTAAAATTTCTAAGAAAAATACAACTGCTTCCACAAGTACCAGGAAATTCCTAGATTTATCTAAATAATCTAAAGGCTGTCTATTTTGAAGCAACCTGTACCTAAGCAAGCAGAGGATTCACCACGGACATGAAAAATACAGATAAAATTATATTAAAATGTTCTTTTTGCTAAAATTTACATTATACAATGTGGAAGAAAAACAGGCCTGAAAACATCTTATGATTAGATGAACACCAGTGAATTCTAAAAAATTCAACTGCTAAATATAGATGGGTTCCTAGAAGAGGTCAAATGGGTTTTACAGGTCAAGATTTTGAGAACATATCCATAAAACTGTGTGTTGCTTACTGTGGCAATTTATTAGTCAGGTATCACGTATGCTTGCGGCTAAACTACACCTAATCCAGAAAGAGCTAATTTTCCAACAAAATCTATTTATAGGGAAGAATATTGGGCACCTGAGAATGCCTACTCCTGATATCCAGGATATTAGGTAAAAGATATTTTCCCATATATCAGTCTAGCTGCCAATTTTGAGACATAGTACCAGCTTAAAGCTACTTCTTAGAAATTTTGGAGTTCTCCAGAATCACCTCCAAAATTTAGGCAGCCTGGCAAGGAAGGAATAAAATAGAGGAAGAGGAAAAAAAGGAAAGATGGAGCCATGGATTCTGTCTAGAGAAGCTACAGAGTGAGCATTTATTACTTCTTCTCCTTTCTAAAACTAATTCCAATTCAGCAGGCATTCTAGAGGGTTTTGTAATACAAACAAAGGTATGTGCCAACTACTGAAAATCACAGAATCACAGAATCAGAATCACAGAATCACAGAATCACAGAATTGTTGGGGTTTGAAGGGACCTATGTAGATCATCTAGTTCAACCCTCTGCTACAGCAAATTTACCCAGATATGGTTGCACAGGGTTGCATTCAGGTGGTTTTCAATATCTCCGGAGAAGGAGACCCCATAACCTCCCTGGGAAGCCTGTTCCAGTGCTCTGCCATCCTCAAAGCAAGGTTTTTCTTCATATTCAGATGGAAGTTCCTGTGTTTCAGTTTGCGTCCATTGCCCCTAATCCTGTTGCTGGGCACAGCAGAAAATAATCAGGCCCCACCCTCTTGACACCCTAAGGTATTTGTAAGCGTTTATATGATCCAGTTGTCTCTTCTCCAACCTATACAGGCTCATCTCCCTTAGCCTTTCCTCGTAAGAGAGATGCTCCAGTCCGTTAATCATCTTTGTCACTTCCTGCTGGACCCACTCCCAGCACTCCATGTCTCTCTCATACTGAGGAGCACAGAATTGGACACAACACTCCAGATACAGCCCTTCTACTCACCAGGTCTGAGTAGAAGGGCAGGATAACTTTTTTCAACTTGCTGGCAATGCCTTCTGTAAAGCACCCCAGGATACCATGGGCCTTCTTTGCCACAAGGACATATTGCTGGCTCATGGTTCCACTTGCTGGCCCATGATGATTATACGTAATTTAAACCAGACCTCAACTCAATAAGTGTTTGTGTTTTCAATATAATGACTGGAAAAATATGTTTGACCTTCCCTAATATTCACCATTCCTTGTGAATGATGCTAAACTGCTTAAAACGGTTTTTCTAAGTTGCATATTTACACAGGTGAGATTGTGTGAGTTAGTCATTTCTATTATTGCTCCATAATCATAAATTCAACTCCCTCTCAACAGGATTGAGACAGATACATTTACTCATCTCTACTTGTTAGCCAGATATGGAGAACTAAACCAGCCTGGAAGGAATTTTTACATCGGTTCACTACTACCCTTGAGCTCTGAAGTGCTCATGAACAGCGGTTTGCAGAATGGGGTCTTTGATTTTGATGCAGTTCATTTTGTCACATTTGACCCAAAAGCTGACGAAACCACAAAGTAATATTTTTTTTTTTTTATTCTATGTCAACATGTGATGCTTTCAATGAAGGGAGCACACCCAGCATTGTTTTTGTGTATTCATTGGATTGATAATTTCAACAAGTAACTTCATTAAAATCTTCATTTAGAAAGTTGAACTTTTAACACACAGAGCACATTAATCTCCTTAATGCTGTTGCAGTCTATTGACTTCTACTCTAGGTACAAATCTGGCTGCTTTGTAATTAAATTTAATCTGGAAAGCCAGTAAGAAAAAAAAAAAAGATAAAGAGTATCCAGTGTAAAACAGATGCAAATAATCACAGTCAAAAATATGTTTTGTACAACAGCTTAGGCAACAACAAATTCCTTGGAGCTGTCTGTGATTGCTTGCTACTAATCATCATCAGTTTATGCTTGTTCTCTTCCCCTTGGAAAATAATGAAGTGCAGCAAATTATTTTCATATAATAAGGTTATGTCAGGATCATACCTTTTTCCCCCGAGCTAAGATGATGTTTGTTTTTCTCTGACTCTTGAGTAAAGTGCTCCAAGACCATTATTTGTACAGAAAGCTTTATATAAATCCAAGATTTTTACTATGAGATTTTTTTTGTCCATTTTTGTTATCATTATGAAAGCAGAAGTGCTATGCATTAGCACACCATCACAAAGCAAATGAATCTCTGCTCCAGTCTTTGAAAGGCCAGGGCTTTTTCATTCCCTTTTACCACAAAATTGATAAAATAGAACCACTTGTAAAGAAAATAATCAGTTTGTGGGGCTTTGCTGATGATCTTGCAATGGAATAGAAATCAGGGGCCACACTCAGATATTTGTGCAGCATGGTCTTTTTTATTTGCAAGGAAGAAACAGCCCTGGCACACAGTCAGACTCAAGCACCCCAGGAATCCACCTTCTTCATGGAAACTTGCTTTCCAACCCTTTTCTCTATGTCAAACCACTTCTGGCATATCCAACTCTTCTTGTTTTTGGAAATCTCTGCCTGTAGAATTTTCTTTCCCTCTTTTTCTCATTTCAACACACAAGTCCTATTTCCTGGTGCTTGAAGTCAAGCACAAGAGAAAGCCTAGTTAACTGCACGGACCAGATTCTGCTTTAGCTTGCAATGATTCTAAGGATTTTAGCAGCCAGCTAGTATGAAGAGATATAACTGCTCTTTTTATGCTGATCTTGCAAAAAGACGTGTCCCGTGGGGAGCGTTAAAGTGGGAACAACAAGAGACAGAGAGATTATGCTACTTGTTCTCAGCTAGTAGTGCAGCAGAAAATAAAATGCTGAGGAAACTCACTTCCAGAGCAAATATTGAAGATGGTAAATGCTCTTTAACCTGTATTCAACTTGGTTTTGCTGTGACTTCAACAATTTTCATTCAGCATTGTATATAGCAAAAAAAAAGCATTCCTGTCTGTAGCAGGCTTGGGGGAATTCAGAGATGCCGCCACAAGCGAGTCCAGAGAGAGAATGAATGTTTATTATTGTTACAACACCATAACATAAGTGAAAAACACCAGATACGAGATTATTTACAAAAAACCTATCTTACTATTTACATAGTCTGCGTAGCAAACTAGAAGTTTCCCACAGAGATGAAGGAGAAGGAAAAATCCTCTGCCCAGGAGCTTTTTAGTATCCACACCTGTCTTTTACTATTCTACTATGTAGCATAAACCTGTGCTTGTAAATAGTTACAAAATTCACATGAAAGCCTGTAAGATGTAAATGAGCCCTGAAATGCACTGAAGGAATTAGTAAAACCCCCCCCAAGTTTGAGACAGAAAGAAGTTGCAAAGTTGTCTGTAAGGTTTCAGTTGTGTGGAAGCCACACACATCGATTTAATGTGTGTGACTGTAAAAATGTGCTCACAGAGAAACTACTACATTGTAAATACAGCTCTGTTCACCCAAGGTGCATTGAGAAAGATAACCTAACTAAATCACAGCTGCACTGAAGAAGTTTTGTCACTGATTTAAACGGCACTGAGACTGCAACTATTTCAGTGATTTTGAGCTGCAACTGGCCACAGAAAAGAAATGATCTCTGTTCTCACCATGTCTTTCAGAAACAACAGTGTTATGTTCTGTTAAGGCTACATAAGTTTTACTATTAGAATACCGTATCTCAGAACATAAAAATCTAATTCAGAAAGTTATTTTATTCATTCATTTATTCATTTGGTTGTTGTCATACATTTATTTCTAGTTTGATTTTATAATTTTCTTTTACATTTAATTGCATAATCCTTTAATTAGATGTCAAAAAAAAAAAAGAAATCATCAAGCTAACATGTTTGAATTCAGCACATGCTTTTCCCCAAAAGGTGTTATTATGATTTAAAAAGAAAAATCATACTATTATTTAGTTAACCATTAAGATTAAATAAAACTACAAATCTGATATAACTTTAAAATGCACAGGATTGGTGATATCTTTTTGGCAAAAGACATGATGACAGAATATAAAATATTCTCAGCATATCATCTGGATGGGAATTTTAACTGGAAGGCACTAATGTTGCAAAAACTAAATATGGGTTTCAAGGTGAGCTCAACACCTCACTAAACACTTGGGTAACATCTTGTTTAGAAACCAGTCTCAAACTCCAAAAACTTTTACAAATGGGGCCATTTAGAAAAAGTTAGGTGTGGTTGCCTTTATCAGATCTTTTTCTCTCTTTTGGCAACAATAATTCTTTCTGCAAAAATCAGGCCTAGAAACATGAGGATGTTTCTGTGCCCAGGAAAATGCGGATGCTGGAGAAGAGTCAGGCTTCTGTTTCCATCAGAATTTGATTTTAAAGCTAAATTTTCTTACATCTGGGATCTGCAGGCACAGTGCCTGTCAGAGGAAAAAGGCAAAAGAAACAGTAAGAACATGAGCTACTTTATAGTGTTCACATTTAAAGAATATGGAATGGGGACTTTCTATGGATTCATCCACAAGTCAGGTACCCTGTGATGCGAAAGGAAAGAGAATATTACCTACCTCGAGTGCAAAGAAGTGGGGGATAGGGTTTCTTTTGCTTTTGGTTTTTTGGTTGGTTGGTTTGGGTGGGATTTTTGGTTGCTTGGTGTGGTTGGTTTGTTGAGGTTTTTTTGAGGGGTGGTGGGATTGCACTCAGTTACAGAACCAAAGCAGATTGCATGATATCCACATATACTTGCAACACCAAGCATTTTTGTACAAATGCAGATCTTAAGAAAATCCCTTCAGAGGCGTTTCAACACTACAGGTCAATAAGAATTTCTGTAAGAACCACAATTTCTTGTGAACTTTTCATGTGCTTAAGGAATCCTACTTTTTTTTCACTCTGTCTGCAATAGATGCCTTATACTTCTGCAGCTAGCTTTCTAGCTCTAGCTCACATATTTACAGAACAGCATATTCCCCTTGGAGGTGGCCCAGGAGATATAGTCCCGCTCCCTGATTCTTCCCTGGCAAGTAAACCAACCACCCAGGGAAAGATCACCAGATGCCAAACACACATGCACTACTGTACTGTACACCCACTCATGTAATGATGACTGGTGTAGGGAATCTTAAATGCCAGAACTGAAGAAAACGGAATCTAATGTACTAATACAATCAGCAAAAAAATCCAGCTTGTCCAGAACCTCTTCCTTTTTCCACCGTATTGATATTTGACAATACCTGGAAAATCAATTTCTACTTGCAAGTAAATTAAAACCACGGAAAAAAAAATTTTAAAAGTCAAGGCCGTCTTTCTGCAACAGATTTCACATTGTGTTAGTAAAATTCAGGAATATATACATAAAGGAAAGAAGGAATTCAGAGAAATAATGAGTGGTGTCTCAGAAAGCGCTTCTTAAGTTTTAATCAAAGTGCTGTAGTAAGATTCCCTCAGAGACAACACGCTTTTAAAACATCTGTGGAAAAAATCTCTTGCTTGGCTCATTTTGTGAAAAGAAATAATGACTTTCAGCATTTTTTTAGGCAGGTATAATGATTGTGAAAATGTTTCCAGCAATTCTATGCAGCATCAGTAATGACTAAGTGACCTTTAAAGCTTCCTTCCAACCGAAAGTATTCTATGATTCTATGAAAAACCATAGTGACAGACATTGCTATTTCATAATTTCTGCTGGGTTTTGTCTTTCTTTACATCATGGACCCAAAAAGAGTAGGAAAAATGTGCACACAGCATACATTTGCAATAGCAACCACTTCCTGACTCAGCACTGTTGCAGAACATAAAACTTTAAAGAGAGACTTGGTTGTAACACTGTCGTTTGTGCAGACACAGCACAAGGTCATGAGTCAAGCAAAATGGCTGTCAGGGTTATTCCCACCAAGATAATTAATTATTCAAGCCATGATGGCTTGCAGAAGAGCTGTCCTTTGTTTTGTGCATGGCCAGGCTTTTTGTGGCAAGGAGTAAGGAAACTTTCTTCATCTTTATAGCATGCACAAAAGGGTCAGGCACAGTTCTAGGTCCCAATTATAAGAAGGAGGGAAAAGATGTCATAGAAGGAATTTTATGACTCCATGGTGGCACTGCCTAGTAAGGCATTCAATTATGTATCTAACCTAAATTGTAGACTAAAATCAGACCAAGAAGTAAATGAGCAATAATAGAGGAAATAATAGTTTAGTCAGTTTCCATTAGTGAGAAATATATTCATTTTATTTAGTGTTCATCTAGAACTGACAAATACAACAATAAAAGCTTTTTTGAAAACTTAATCTTGTACTCTTATTGGCATTTCATCAGTACTTTTTATGAGAGAGAAAATCTGACCTTTTGCCAGTGTCGTTTTTTATTAACAGTTTCAAAATTAATTTTTTTAATGAGAAATCATTTTTTCATAAAAATGTTATTGGAAATAACGATCATTATGTCAAGTAGAAGTATAGTGCAGGATTTCTATTTTCAGAACTGGAACTTAAAACTGACTGTTAAAATGCAGAAGTGAGATATGACTTTTTCGAAATGCAATATGAGCGTCCGCGTTGTGTGTCAGTAGGAGCAGATCATCAGTTGCTTTTTCACACTCTTACATCAGCTGCCAGTAGCATGGCCCAGCTACTGGAGTGTGGGCTGAGCACAGCCTCCAGGTCAGAGATGGCTCTACCTTTGCCTCTGTGTCCCAAACTAGTGTGCTGCCACCCACAGAAGTGGTTCAGAATGTACAGCCAACACGAGCCGCTCTGTCGGTGTGTCAAGTGACAGGATTCCCACAGCTGGGATCTGATCCTGTCGATTCAACCATGCTGACTGAAACACAGCATCTGCTTGCTCCTTATGAATTTTTAACACACTGACTCTACATTAACATTTAATTAGAGCTTGATTATATTTACTAGACTTTAGGGTAAAGCTTTCAAGCAATGAAAAGTTAATGTTTAATAACAAGCACATGGAAAAATAAACCTGTTTTTTTAATACAGTTTTGTCTTTTTGCTTCATAGTCTTTTTCCAGTGGTGTAATTTTTCACCAAAGACACAGGAGGAGTCATTGGCTTGCACCCTATAAGGTACATACATCAACCCCAAATTATCACAAATAAATGCAGAGTCAAGGAATTCACTTAGAGAAGATAGATCATTGAGTCCTTCTAGAAGTGACTTGTAAGAGTCACCTGTCTCAGCAGTGAAACAAGAATTCACATCTCATCTGATCTCAGATCTTCATGTAGGAACTTTGGTCTCTACCTACTAGCCTTCTTGTTCTGTTGGGGTTTTTTATCTCTTAGGATCTCTTTTTAATTTATTCAAAACACTGAGTGAAAGGTAATTATTTCTTCCCTCAGTCTACTAGCTACAGTCCTTTTATTAAAACCCAGGATGCTCTTATGCTTCTCTGCTGCCAGGGGCAAGAAGCTTTACGTAGCTGGGGCAGTTGCCCCACAGCTTGTCGGGATCAAGGGCCATTGACACAGTTCCTTGCTAGACAGACTGCAGAAAGGATTTAAACAAGTGGGCAACTGTGACTGCTGGAAAAGCTGTCAGCAGTGAAGCTTTTTAACTTTTCCAGCACTTTTGTGAGATTTTTTTTTTTTTTCTTTTTTTAAGCAAAACTATTATAAACAATTCTGGGAGTTTTTGTAAATTAATTAAGTTTTGTGCAGCTGCAGTTTGTTATCATTTTTGCTTAGAAAAATATTTTAGAATAGGTGTTAGCAGAAGTAACCAATAAATTTGGTAAGTAGCTAACCAAAAGTCCAATAGCCTCTTAACATTTCTGTAAACTTCAAACGAGTTAAAAAATATAAGCCGCTTTATAAAATAATAAAAAACTCCGCTTCACTTTACTCTCTCAAACGCTAAACTCTGTGTCGTCATTTAAAACTCTTGCAACAGGCAACCTCCTCATTTTCCTGAAAATTCTATTCTTTTCAGTGTTCTGAAAATTGCTGATATCATCACCTGCATTCTTTCGTTTCTCAAAACTCACGCAGTTATTTTGTTTCTGGTCAGAGATGTATTCCGACAGAATACGCGCTTGCTGTGGTTGGATGCTGGCATGCAGCCACAAGACTTAGCAGGTACTTCACTGTCTATCACACCAGGAGGAGCATCGGGGGATGTGCTGATACTGCTGCTCCCAGGTCGGGAGCTCTGAGTTCTGTGCTCATTAATAGGAGATGCGACAGGCAGCTTCCCAAAGCGGTAGTACTGCTTGGCAGGTACAGAGGCTAAACATGATTTACCCTCTCCTTTTAGCTACTGGAGGGAGGCAGAGATGAACAATAACTCAAGCAGCACAATGTTTTCTGTTAGAAGCTACTCTGGAGTACCTGGGCAAATGTGCTGTTCGATGCCTTGGATGTGGCCAAGGGAGGGTTCTGTACAATTCATCTGCAGGTCAGTACAGCTCTGCTGCCCTGCAGCTTCATTAAGGATTCAAATTGCACTATATGTTACAGGTTTTATCTGTGTGGCAGATTTCTGTTTCTGATTATCCTCCACAAGCAGTCCCAATGAAGTCTGAGAGATTGTTTGTGTGGGAGTCCAAGAACTGCTTCTCACTTCCCCAGCTGCAGAACAAGCCTTCCTCTTTGACTGCTGTTGTGGCTTTTTCCCCCCTCCCATTGTGTCTGACATTGAGGTGCTCTTCAGCTCCGCCCGTTCATCCTTGACATTCAGTTGAAAACAGGTAACAAAGTTGATCAGCCAAGAACGGATGCAGAAGTCTGTATTCCCAGCAGAAAGAGAAGTTGTTGCATTAATCATAAGAACAAGGAGCAGTGTGAAAGTGCTAGCAGTATGAAAATGGCAATGACGACGACAAGGTAACCAGGTAGATGGGGCAAGAGAGGTCACTTCCTATTGACTGTGATGTCTGATTTGCAATCAAACTGATCTGTAAACCTGAATGTCATACAGGTAGAGTGATGACACCCATTAACCTTCACATTATTGTGAGGTAATGAATGACTCTTGGATTTCTTCATCTCCTATGGAAACACTCAAGTTATTGCAGATTAAGTATGAGTGCAGGGGTGTGCAAGACCTCATTCTGTATTGCACAATCTGGAGTGACTGAGTGTGACAACACAAGAAGAGTGTCACTAATTTATATAAATATGAGGCATCCTGCTCTATTTTTGTGATGAAAATCTATTTTATTATCAGTACTCTGGATAGGGAAAAATGGTGTTTCCACTACTGCAAGAAGTTACTCTTTCATATCGCAGTAATGCTAAATTTTCAAGAAGGCATTTTTTATGCTTCTATAAGGTTTTCTGAAACTTGTATATACACTGTATATACAGAACTGTTGCAAACCTAGAATATTTAACTTCTTTCCCCCAAGTGCAAAGAAACTCTTTTTTATGAAAGATCAAAAATACAATTTTTTATTATGAGAATGTATAGAAATGACAGCCAGTACTCAGGACTCCACAAGAAATATCTGTAGATAGACATTGTGAGTTAGATAGCCTCTCTAGCTTTAAATACACAGATGAATGGTATTAACAGCTGGTTTAAGGAGCAGTGCAGCCTAGTTTATACAGGAAGCGAGCTTTGAACACCTGTCTGTTATTCAGTCTCCTTTCTGAATCACACTCCCTCTCTCCCCTTTCTCTCACTTCTTAAATGTTAAAAAAAAAATTACCCCAAATCACTCAACTGCCATATTTTGAAGTTAATCCCTGTAAATATTAAGATATAAACTACATAGTTGTAAAAATTAGATGCAGTGGGGTGATATGATTAATATTTTCAGTGATCCTGCTAAGATATGGGGCATATGCAAACATAGTGAATCTCTGTTCATAGGTTAATAAAAAATGCCCTTTCACTTTTACCAGCCTGATGTCTGAAAACTTACTAAACTTTGTATCTTCTGCATCTCTGTGTGATAAAGAGGTGAGTTGCTGAACAGATGGTGAATAAATGACTCTCACTTTTGCTGCTTTCACACTTCCCAGAAGCAAAGCTGACAAATTGTATTTGGAGCCTGGAATGTGATTTCTTTATTTAAACTATATGCTTAGCACTAACAAGGGAGCACTCAGGAACATTAATTCAAACATGCAGAGTGTCTCACTCTGGGAACTGTGTTCAGCCTTTTTGAGAATGTATTATTTCCAGAAAATAATCTTCATTGTATCTGTATGCTAAAAACATAGTCACATTCACTTCATTCTGTGTCAAAAATTACTAAAGTCATTGTTTGTATCTATACATATGTGCATAAATAAATAAATGTATCTATGTATTCTGTATGTAGCAGATAACTCTTGAAATAAATGGTATTTCTATGCTTGAAAATGTAGTCCCAAAAACTGCAATACATTCATCCAAACAAATAACCTAATCCTTCAGGGAAATGCATTCTAACTTCCTTTTTCTTTATCATAATGTTCTGTTTCATACTGTACATATTTGTACTGCCTCCATCCACAGTGAATTCAGTGTTCTAATGCTTCAAACCATTAGCTTAATAATGTTATGTTCTGCCTCACTTCTCTTTACAGTGCTGTTTTTACGCTGTTTCATTCCCCTTTGCTCCCCGATCACATCCCTCAAAGCACATTGCCCTGTCACCAAATCCTACAGCATCCATCACCTCTCTGTTTTATATTTCCTATCTGCTGCAGATGACATTTTCCTCACCTTTGTTACATTTGTTACCAGCTGAGTTAATTGTTTAGATTTCAAAAGCACTTGGCGTCATGTAAGGCAGACAACTGAATTAGGAACAGAATTTCTCCCACATTTCTCTTTGTGGGACACCTCTGAGCATTGAATTATTCCTGCTGAAAAGGCATTGGACCACGTGGAAAAGAAGCAAAACAAAACTTGTGCTGTGGATATTTACTGGGCTTGCCAGTTGTCTCAGAAGGTATGTATTGTGTGGTGCTGTAATTCTGGTTGTAATCTATTCATCTCCATTCTTCTCAAACACGGATGCTCCTGGATACAACTTCAGAAGCCCATGTAGAGTTATTCTTTGCTAGAACATCTTGCTGCCATCAAGGCTCAGGTTATTAACAGAGTTGCAAAAGTAGATTGACACAACATATTAATAATTAATCATAACAATCTCTGTGACCATGATTTTTTTTTTTTTTTTGGAGACGGAAAAAGATATTACTTTACAAATGACAGTTCCTTGTTCACTTTTTTACAAAATCATCACATAAAGTGATTGAAGTTCAGACTTCTCAAAACAGATTATATTCAGGTTTCTTTGTGATAGCCATAATTCAAAGTAATCTGGTTTTGACATATTCTCTTTTGATTTTTTTATTCTCTTCTGGTTTACTTAATTATTTAAAATTCCCATAAGCACAGTATTTTGAAAGCTATTCACTAAAAACATAAGTTGAAAATGATACTTGCTTTACTTGACCTTGTGGTAATTCAGCCTGATTTTTGCTATCTATCAATTATTGTTTTATAACCAATTTAGTTTTTATTGTCATCAGTGCCACATAATTAGAGATAAACAACCATCTCTTCTTCTCTTCTTCTCCCCCCTGACCCCCACTCTTCTCCCCCCACTCCCAGTTCACTGATTGAGGCATTGGATCAGAATTTTGTATGATGTAAATCAATGTAAATATTCTGCTTTTAACTATTACACAATAAACTGCCTTATGTGAATTTTAATTAATTAGGTCTAGCTGGCATGTATAGTTATAGAACAGGTACAGTATAGGACTGTTCATTCCAGTGACTGGCAATTATATGCAGCCTGCAACTCAAAAAATGGTACTTGTTAAGAGCATGTTAAGAGCTGATGTAAAAAACCTCTTGAATGGAAAACTTGGAAAATAGCTGAAATCTCTGCATCAACACTGCAAATTAACTTGATTAAACAGGTTTCCTACTGCTGTGGGCAAGCACTACCTAAAACTCTGCATTTTTAATGTACAAAAGGAGGAGGGCTGAATATTCTATTTATAAAATGTCCATAAGTGAAGAGAAGCGGGCTATTAAAGAAAGATTTCTGTGCTTTTTTTGCTTTGATGTTCCACATATGCTGCACTCCATGATCGATTGTGATATTCTCAGTTTTCAAAAAGAGTTTGTGCTCTAATAAACCCTGCAAAGAGTTATCCTAGAAGAGAAAAATATATAACTATTAGTTTTCACTAGCATGTACCTGTTAAGCGTTATTGATTCTGGCAACTGGGAATGCTGTAGTTTATTAATGGAATCACTTTTTTTTGTTGATTTGTTGCTTTATGTGTTTGTTTGGTGTATTTTTGGGGGGATTTGGCTTTATTTTCAGGTTTTTGGTTTCCTTTCTTGCACTGGCATTTTACACAGGACCTTATCCAACTAATAATGAGATGTCATCTCTTTCAGGCACAGTGGCATCTGGAAGAAGGCCAGCAGGCTGCTTCTCATCTCTCTTGCCTTCACTCCTTCTCCTCAGCCGGGTTCTCATATACACTACCGGGATGAGGGGTTAAAGCCCTTCAAGTCATGTCACCCCAGGACACTGCCCAGAATGCTTTAGGAAGGATAAAAGCTCTTTTTCTCTTACCCTGCTTCCAATAACTATCCCGGACAATGACATTTCCCTGGATGTTTCATTTCAACTGTATTTGTGTGGGCAGCCCTAAGGATACCACAGATAGGATAAGTAATGTGTTCTTCTAAACCAGAGTATAAAGGTGCTCTTTCTTCACTGCTTTTTCCGAATCAGAGTTAGGTTATTTTAGGTTAGAAATTTAAAAAAAAAAAAAAAAAAAGCGGAAATATCTCCTAAAACATACCGTTGAAGACAGGGACAATAAAACCTGCAGATATTTAAAGGCAGGGACATTATAGTGATGATTATAGCAAAGTTTCACCTAGGGAGATAAGGAGATTCTGTTGCTTAATATGCATAGTGCAAAAAAGTAAGCAGAACTTCACTCAGTATGTGTAGGGCAGTTTTCTCCCTTCTAACAGGTTTCCTGCATTAAATGCACAGGTTTACAAATATGCCTTGGATAACTTATATGAAAATAATGCTGCAAAGAAGATCTCTCTATCATTAGAAATATGTAAGAACATTATAACATTTAATGAATTTAGTAGAGGGTAAATTAAATTTGACCTTCAAGTGCAATGCGGTGCAAAAACCTGTGATTTTGTATGCAAGGCAGAGTTGTTTCACAGCCTGAATAGCCCAGAAAAATGATCACACTGGTGTAGCTTGGCTAACTCAGCAAGCATCTGAGAAGTACAAGTAAAAGGGGAAAGAAGACTGTGTAAGCTGTTGCAAAGTATGCTATTATAGGAGTAAAGTTAAATAAAACACAATAAAATCCAAGCTACAGTATAAAATAATCTAGTATGTCTAAAGATATACTGGAAACAGACCAGATGAATAATTTAGGCTTGGACTGGACATCACACTTAAAAACACAGTCTATCACAGACAACAATCTTGCTTTGGCAGAGGACTGGACAAATGACTTTGTAGGTCTCTTCCATTACTAATTCTTTTCATTCAATGCTCTTTGTAGACCAATGTTAAGTACCTCTAAAAGGCACTAGAAAGATTAGACCTCCATTTATTTCTTGTCCTAAAAGCTAGTCTTCGATCACACAGCAGTGAGATACTATGTCTATTAGCTGCTGTTGTTTACTCTGGAATGAAAGAATATTTAAGGACAATGGATAAAACAAGAGTTTTTAATCAATCAAGGTGAATTATTCCAGGAGTTTATGCCAACACAATAACACTCTGTCTTTTAAGATGAGTAATGTTTTAGAAATGGTTATGGTTGCTAAGTTATAATTTCATTACAGAGCATCAACTGAAAAATAAATCGTCTATCCTGGCTTCCGGAAGAGTTAAAGAAGCAAAACTAGGGGTTAATCCATTAATCCTTTAGCAAGATTATAGCCATCTCAAGATAACTATAAGCATACATGTGTACTTTGCATACTTTGTGCACAAAGTATACTTTGTATATGGCACTTTCAGGCAGTATACAAAGTCACCTAAAGGGTGTGTATTTAGAACATTTCACAAGGCTTTTCCCACGACACAAACTGATTACGTACCTCTGACATCCTAAAATTTGGGTTAGGAGAATATATTTGCCTGTGTCCTGCAGTCTCTCAGAATTTACTCTCCTGATCTTTTATCACCCAACCTTACGATTTATGTAAAATCTGTAAATTTGGTAAGGTTTTGCATTTACATTGCTGAAGGGTTATAGTGTATAAACAAGTTCAACAGATCTATAGTTAATTTAATGTTTGGAAAACACTCAGGGATATTGTTTTATTTTTAATGTAGCAGATTTTGTTCTGGTTAAATTATTAACCAATGTGTTAAATGCTTTGTTATTTGATGTATTTCATTCCTTCTTTTAACACAGGAGTTTGAAAACACTGTGGGGTTTTTTAATGCAGTTTTAAATATCTGTTCCTGTTTGTCTTCATAATGAAGCCTTGTTTTTGAGTGTGAAGACAAACGTGATAACTTGACTTTTTTTTTTTATTAATGGGAATTAATTATAACCCTACTCCCCAAGGCAGGAGTCAAGTTTAGTACAAGCTCCATAAATGCAGTGAACCAGAGGGTACCTTCCCTGTCCACGTGCATCCTCAAAATTTGAAAGAGATCATCACTTTAGTTTGGAAAAGAAAAGGGTAAATTCCACACTTCACACAATGTGTTCACTCATCCAAGGACCAGGTGTTTAAATAAAATAAACAAATTATGTTCTCCTGCCCTGCAACCTGCAGCTGAAATACACATTTTTCATCACATCAGAGAAAGAACCCCCTATTTCAGGATTCCTTCCAGTGCTAAGGTTTCTTTGATTTATTGCCTCACAATGCCTCGCTCCTTGAGGTAGGTGAAAAAACTCTTACGGACCTCTCGGTCAAGATTTTTTTTATAGTATCCAAGGGGAATTTTCTGCTTAAAGTGCTTATTGAGACAAAATTCAAGATGCCATCTCTGTCTGTTTGGTTTGATACGAACAGTAAGGCAGAGAAAATTTAGCACTTAGTAGTTATGGTAAAAAATGCAAGTTTTGAACAGAATTTTGCCTTTTGAGCTAAGCAAACCAAGAGCCTGAGGCCGGAAGTATTTTATTTATATGTAGGTCACGTAATGTAGAGGGTCAATTAATGTCAAGTTATATGACCACTGACTGGATTTTCATCTCTGATCTGTAGGCCATACAATTAAACTAAAAAAAAAAAGAGACTGAAAACAAGAAAAAAAATTCCTTTGGAGAGCATTTTAAATCTTCAGTATGTTTTTGAGTCAGGGTAGTTATGCTTCCATAAAATTTTATTGTTCTAATTTTATATACCTAATTTTCTAACATCTTACTTCATCAAACCAAATGTATTTTTTTTTTTCAATCCCTAATAGAGTCTCTTTGAAAGTTATGTAAAATCTGAATGTCATGGACTTTATACCAAGAGTTCTTAAAAATTCCTTTGTGAGTCTCCAAAAATCTCCAAGTTAAAATGTGTGTTACCTACTAGATACACATGCATACACACACAGATACACAGACATTTGTAAAACCAGAAGTTTTCTTAATAGAAGGAAATTAAAACAATACAGACTTGAAAGCATAATGAACTTTTATAACCAATAGGTAAACCAGCCAACTGCAGCATTGTTTGTAAATTCCAGGTTGGTTTTTTTTCTATTTTTTTTTTTAGGGAATCACAATTTATAAGACTGAATTAATTACATGAATAATACAAATTAGTGAACACTACTACAGGACTTCTCCTGGCATGGGATGACCTAGTATGATGCCAGTCCAATAAAGAAATTTGAAGTATATATAGACTTCAGACTAATTTGACTTGAAGAATATTAAAAAATCAAAGAAAAATAAAAGATTTTGCCTCATTCCTTTGGAAGATGGGAATAAAAAATAGCTTCCTTTCATGTATGACCAATATTATTGCATGAAGAAGGGTGTTACCTACAGTCATGGATGAAAAAAATGCATGAACTTGACAACAGACTATTGCTTATAAACAGAGTAAATTTAGATGTAAGGAAGCACAGTCACTACCCACAAAACAGAATATTGGCCATTTCCTGGAAAGAAAAGGTTTGATCTTCTAAGAAGTTATAAAAAGAGAACAGATCCTTTCCAAAAGAGAAGCCACTCCAGGGAAGAATATAAAGTTTTTAAGATTTTTGAGCTAATCTGTGGTAGTCTCTGAGGGGATGAGAACAAAATTAGTATCCATTGCCAAAGGATTTAAATAATTATCTTTTAATCTTACTAAAGAATGTAAAGGAAAGAAATCCTTGAAATCAGAAGAATTCTTTCTGGCAAAACTCAGGGTTGAACTGTGCTGTACAAGCAGAGTAAAACATTGGGCCATTAGGCTTTGGAGAAAGTCAACAGAAGAACCATCACACTTTTTGTGATACTCTGTGCTCTGCCTATTTGGGAAATTTTCTCCGTGCTTCCTCAGCTGTGATACAATAGTATTTCAGGTATTTTGGGACCTGTTTTTTCTCCTTTCTGCACCCTGTATACATATAGATGCTAGCAGGACCCTTACCCTTCATGAATGAAATATTGCTGGTATTTAAGCTAACGCTTGGCTCAGCTGCAAGCTGAAATTTGATCATATGGTATTTACTAATGTATTATTAATGGACAGCTGAATGGCTTCAATAATATTTCTTAGTATTTATCATTCCCTACAAGGGTAAAAAAGACAAGTCTCCATTAATCTGGGTTATTTTAAATGAGCTACACAGAAGAGCTAAGTGGGCCCCTTATTTCCCTCACATCATCCCACAGCAAGAAAATATGATGTGACAGGGATTTGTCTTGACTTATATCATATGAAGAATGGGCCCAAAGTAGACATAAAGCTGCCTTTCTTTAATGTCTTCTGATTGTTTTACTGAATTTATATGGCTTTGTTGCATTAATAATCACTCTTTGAGAATTCCCTGATACATTAGCTAGTTATCTCCAAGGGACTTCTGTATATCAACCTTGTAAGTATGTTTGCCTGCAGTAACATTTGTGTGCTTGGCTTAGAAAACTAGTCTTATTTTTTGATATATTTACTAAATTTACTTCTAGACTATATTATAATCCTCCATATAAAATAAATTTAAAGTACTGTTTATTACTGTTTATTATTACATTACGTGAGCAGGGTAGAATAATCAGATTTGCCAGACTGACTTAAAGTTTGGACATCTGAGAGATGAAGTCTGTCAATTATTCAACCACAAAACTTTTTCTCCTTTTTAACAGACTTCAGTGTAAAGTCTTTGGTTATGCCATGGATACACTCATCACTTCTGAAAAGAATACAAATGATGGAATTAACCACAGGATCTTCTTAGGCTGGATTCTGTTCTTTGTGCTGAATAGAAGCTCCATTAGAAGCTGCTTGAGACACCAGAATCCCAGAGTACGAGGTCCTCTGCCCACCGAACTTTGTTGACTCTACAATTGCACATTCAAGTGGATTACAAGAAGGATTGAAATGACTTAGGACTCATGTTCACACTCAGCATCTTGATGTGTCACTATGCATCTGCATAGGTTTTCAAATCCCACTTCGGTCCATCTTTGGCTTTATCTACACTTCAGCTTTTGATCATACAGCTATCAATTAAGAATAAGTAAAAAGAAATTTAGGCTAGTCTCCAGAAAAAGGCTTTGATCTTAAAATTTCACAGCCCTATGGTAAGATTTTCAAAGATGCTTAATCCCTTTGAAGATCAGTCCTTAAAGTAAAGAAGCAAACTGGAAACCAAGAACAAAGCACAAAGAGAAAAGACACACTTTGAGAATCACACAGAAAAGTCAAAACTCACTTCTGAGTCACAAAATGTTAAGAACAAGGCAGGTCGCTCTGCCCCCCACACACACTTTCCAGCTCAATAAGATTAATAAAAGTCTAGCATGTACTCAGAGGGTGTAAGAAGAGTGGAACTTGTCATATATCATTGTGGTATTCTGTAAGCTACAGCTAACTGCAGACTACAAAGGATGGCTAAGATGAAACAAGATGAAGTACTGAATTTCACCATTTAATACCCAGAAAGAGGTTTTCCATGGATTTCTAAAGCCAGCACAGATTTGTCAATACTTGTCCGCATAAACATTTCATTGCTCTGAGTGATCCTGTGAAGGACACTTCATTCCGGGTGAGTCTGACCTGATTCTATAAAATTACAAAATCCATGGCAACAGGGCAGATGAGAAGGAAGCATTTGGTTGCAGGGACCCTGAGAGTGTCTTAATGCTATTCTGTGATCTGCCATCACCGATATTGACTGAAAAACCCACCACATGCCAGTGTGTTTGAGGACACTTTGGGCTGGTAACTTCTGTTTTCTGAGAAGTTAAATACTTTTTTAAAATAAAAAAAAAAAAACGAAGTTTCCTACAAGACAGTAAACTTGCTGTTCGCCCCACTCTAGTTATTAAATATAGAAGGTTCCAAAATTCAACAAAATCTCAGTTTGAAGAAGAGACAGTGAGCTGGATGGAAGGATATACAAAGAACAGTAAGTAAATCTCTATATACAGATTTTGTGCCTGAAAATAAACAAACAAAGAATCAAACAAACACATAAATGAAATAAGGACACTTGTTACCAGTTTTGCTAGAAAAAGGTCAGATGAAAAGCACTGATGCATCAAGGACAAGGAAACAGACTGCCTTGCAAACTATGTGGATTTCTATGGGAGTTTATTTGTGTATATCCTGGGGGATCTACTACACATTAAAAGAACGCATTTGATCTTTGTATCCTAAATAGATGTTTCTGTTGCTAGGTGATGTAATATGCTTGTAACCCTAAGAACTCCAAGGACAATTGTGCTCAGTGACATTTCCAGCAGTAAGCTGCTGGAAAAGGGAAATGGAAGAATTTTTCTAGTTGATGATTGTTCTAGAAAACTTTTCAGTTCAATACACTTGAACTAATGCTGTAGATTTTCAATACTATTTTTCTCATAAAAGCATAGCTATACTGTTTTCACTCTCGAATTCTTATCAGATGGCCTTTGGAAAGATTCAGCATTTATTTTTAAACAAAACTCTCTATTTAATACCATATTGGAGGGAAAACAGTCTCTTGAGTTACAGAAATTACACTGGGAGGAGTTATTAAATTCTTGACTGCAGTGAGCCATCCACTGCAGTGCATCAAAGCTCTTGATTATTCTCCAATATGTGTGCTGGGAGGGGAAGAAAGTAGAAGGAAGAAGAAGATGTTACAGATGGAATGATAAAAACAGAAAATAAATGTTGGTAAGATAGTCAAACTCAGTTTAAACTTCTCTAAACATGGAATTAAAAAGAAGTATATTGATTGGCTTTGAACTTAATGCTTCATGAGAAGAAAGACCAAATATCTGCAAAACTACAGTATGCTATTGAAGATATCAAGACCAGTGTCCATATTGTAGTATCACAATGGGCAGGGTGCTGAGTGCAAAGCACTAAAATGAGTCTAGTAAGTGGGCCATGCCTCACAGAGAACTTCACAAGAAAAAAAAACAAATCTAAAAAATAATTTTTAAAATAGCTCTCAAGAAGCAGCACCACAATGTTCCTGCAATCCACCAGAGTTCCATTGATCTTATAGTTCTGAAATGAAAAGGTCTAGTTAGGAATATGAGAGGAAAATGTAATAGTGTTAATGGTTGGATAGAGCTCATTTTACCTTTCTAATGTTATTACAATATTTAAAAACAAAAGGAATATCAATTACTGACAAGAGAAACTTGTGCAATTCAAATAGAAAGAACATCATTTTTAGGATGCTTACTTAAAGTTTTTCTGAATTGTGATGGTTAAAAAACTTCAAAAGCCCTTGGCAGAAGTCTCTGACATTTCTGCATGTTTTTCTGAGCCTGAACTGGATCCAAGTGAAAAGCAGAAAAACAAAAAGTAAGGGAGGAAGTTTTTGCTTCTAAATATTTAGAAATTTCAGTTGATTTTGATCAATCTTCCAAGACTTTTTTATTTTACTAAGCCAGCTGATTGACTTATTGAAGAAAAAAATCCTGACTGAGATAGTCTTTCATGTCACAGAGCCCTCAAGTGAAATATTTTAGATTTTTAAGCAAATGGCTTTCTCATGACCAAATTAGCAAACGGTTTGCTCATGATAAAATTATCAGATCTACAGTAGATTATAGAGATCAATGAGAAAATATCAAATGGCACTCAAAGCTCTATTGTCAGGGCTGCTGACTCATTTTTATAATGCTACTGTAGCATATAGTTTATTTTAACAGTTTGTGACTACTACCAGTATCTTCTTAGTTTATGATATTCATGAAGTGTTTTCTTCTTTCATGCAAAGCACATTTCATAATGTATTGAAATAGTTTGTCTCTTTGAATCAATAATAATTTGTTCACAACAAATGAAAAAATGTAAAAGTCTGAAGTTTTCTTATACAATTGCAGGTTCGGCTATCTGCCCTGTTTTCTTTATGTAATAATTGCAGTAGATTTCCTTGGTTTGCTTTCTATATTGCTTCTGAAATAATTGTCATCATATGCTTCAGTAGATGTCTGGCTGTGTAGGGCGGCACTCAAGACTGTTCACCAGGGAAAAGTACGATTCAGAAAAAGTCCAGATTTCTTACAGATACTAGAACACGACCTGAAACATGAGCATGATCCCCATCTGTTCAGTCTTGATATCTGGCATGGCAAACCCTGAAGTTTCAGACCCATGACTCTCTGGTTAAATGGTCACAAAAAAACCAAATTGCAGTGCTAATACTAAGTAAAATATGAAATAATTGTGTAAAATTCAATGACTCTGTACCGTTTGTCAGTGCACTGGAAGCCAATCTGTGATAGAGAGCATGATTATTTGTTTGCAGTTCATTGTGGCTTCCTGCACTTCATTGCCAACTGCATTCTGGTGTAATTATATGCTCTTGGGGTAATTGCTCTTTCTCTGAAAACTGCTCCTCCATTTTGGAAAAATGTCCAGGTTTTAGGTGGACATGCAGAGCAAGACTAACATAGAAAGCAGAAAAACTGCAGTACTGGAAACAGAGGCAGTGGGAGTGAAAATAGATGTATTAGCTCCAGAGACTGTCTCTGTAGCAGTCCTAAGAGGTGGTGGAAAGAATGAGACTTCCCAGGAAAATCAGGACAGCCTTTCTGCAGGACACCGCATAAAGCTTATTTATGGTGACAACTGAATATTGCTTGACTGAAAAGTAAGTCCAGAGAACAGAAATGCCTCTGCAGAGGAATCTAACTGTAGTTAGGAAGGAAAGATTTGATTTATGGTTTTTGTACTTTTTTTTTAATTGAAGTACACCATATCTTGTTACTTACCAATATATTTAGATTAAAAGTTGGCCTTCAATTAATAACAAACTCTAGTTTTAGAGACTTCTAGGAAGAGTATATCACAAGACACCAGAAAATGCCTGAGCAAATTGTACCTTATATCTGTCACACAGTCCAGTGGCTTACCACACCATGAAATCAGACTGATAAAGAAACAGTCGAGACTTTGAAGTCTGATAATAACCTGCAGCTAGAGCCAACCACAGGCTTTTTGAACAAGCATTCTTTCTGTAATTTTTTGTCATGTGAAGATCCTGTGTTTACCTATCCCTCTTTCCAGGTGAATATGACGGTAGAGGAAATCTAGTGGAAAACACAAAAAGGCTTTTCATATTTACGCAGCACACAAGTAGCTCCCACCTGCTCTAATTGCAGCTGTGCCACATCTACATCTCACATAATCACTGCCCTTGTGCAGTGCTGCACTTTTCTCTGTGCCAAGCTATTTCTTAGCACTGCTTCTGACAAAGCAATGCTGGAGGTACATGTGATGCCTTTTTCTGGTCTTAAAATTAAGAGAGCTGATCACAGTTAAGAGGGGAAAGGGTTTTTACCTCGGTATTTATTTCAGGATCCTCAGGTGCACTGAAATGCTCATCGAAATGCACCCCGATGTCCCCACTGAAGAAAATGGCCACACCTGATGTGATGTGTACACAATTATATGCCTTTCAAAAATTAGCATATCTATCAAAGATTCCCCAGTGAGGGACTCGGGTGAGACCCCTCATCGAGGAACCTTCCCCCTGGATGGGCCTAACTTTGTTTACAGAATGTGTTCTGGAGAGGACCTTGGTTTCTGGGGTTTTTAGAATGTTTAGTCTCTTGGCTTAATGGAATACTGGGTCTAAGGGAAGTTATCAAACTTATAGAATTATACCTATGTAGGCTAAAAGCACTAAGAATATATAAAAGCTATATAAGAGAGTGTATAAAAGGGGTATAAAAGAAAAAGCAAAAAATCATCATGGCATCACATCGATCCATTTATCCTGCTCCAGCTAATGTATAATCTTTGCACATGGGCAGAGGAGCTCTGCTATCTGAGTTCAGCAGTTTTCAAATGAGAATTGCTCTCACCGGCAGGGAAACTGCAGAGGCAGATGGGCCAGAACCTGTGTTGTACAGCTCACGGAGAGGGTTGTGCACACCCATGGGACACCTTCAGGGAGGCTGGATGCAGGAATGCAGACAGACATGAAAATGTGCCCTTGGTAGAACATAAACAGATGGATTCAGCAGTAGTAGTTCATCAATTGCACTGTATAGCTGTGTTTGCATATCTATCACATCATGAAAAAACCCCTCCATTTTCTTCTGGCTGCTAAGTTTGTATTTCTGTTAAATCAGATACTCTCAGAAACAGGTGTTCTGTGTACAGCACAGTAACCTACGAAGGAAACAGCAATGAGCATAACTAAACTAACATTATATGAAGAAGCATTTTCTGTCCTCCTGTTTGTTAATGTTCTGTGCAAATATGCAGGGCAAATTCATCATTTAATCATCACTATTCTGGTAAAAGCCTTTCAGTTCTCATTTATTCCTCCTCTTGTTTCAGTAAAATTTTAGATTGGAGTTTGCAGCAAAGTGGTGACACAGACATTTTTTTTTTAATATTATAATTTTTCAGTTACTGTAATTTAGTTAAATGAAATGATTGCCTGAAATGGAATTTGGGACATTATTGCAACACAAAATTTAGGATTTCAAGATCTGCAAAAAAGCAAGTTTATAAAAGCTTTGGGAAAGGTGCTTCCTAAATGTCATTTAATAACCAATAATAATTCTCAGTTTACTTAGTTCTCTGTGATTCCTATTTATTTTTGACATATTCATAGTGAAATCATTTTATTAAGAGAAATCTGAATTATCATGCTCTAAGAATTTTCTGAACTAACTTCTTTCTTAATACAAAAGTGTTGCCATCTTGTTGGAGGGGAAAACCAGTGCCTTCATCCTGTGTCAAGATTGTACTTCTCGTATGTGGCCACAGACACATTTGAGAATTTGAGTTCCACTTACTTCTTGGCGAACAAAGCTCATCTTGGCTGCCAAGGCGAGGTAGGATACTCTCTGACATCTATTTTCACTGATTCTTCCTTACTTTGAAATGAGAAGTCTTTTAGAATTCTTGAAAACTTAGCAATTGATTTTTTTGTGGTTTATCATGTTTGTGGCAGAAGTACAGAAAACCTTACAAGCTCAAACTTCCTTCTTCTGACGGGTATCTGAATTCTCTTATTTCAGACGGTGCCATGTTTCACTTGAAGCTTAGGATAAAAATCAAGTTTATCAGGCATTGATCTTGGCTTCCACATATGAGTTATTGTGCATTAGTATGATAATTCTGTGCTTTTGATATAATCTGTCTCATAGCTGTATTTAATTTTCCCTCCCAGAGAATCATAGGATGACAGCATTCCAAATAAGTACCTGAAATATTTTCAGAGTGAGTTGAAATACCTTGTTATATTTTCTGGAAAATAACACAGACACAATTATACTCTCACATGCTGCCCTCTCAAACTCTACAATCTATGTTTACATTAAAAAAAAAGTATGTTGCGTTATACACACAGTGAGAATGACTGACACAGTTCAAACCTTTTTGCACATTTTGCTAGCCAGTTAGTTAAAAGTGGAACTTTAGGCTTCTAATCATGATTTTCTGAATAAATAAATAATATTGAAACATCACCACTGTTTTGGATTCATAGCTTTGTATTTTGAACATCCAGCAAGTTCAAAAATTATTATTATAAATGAAGTTCAGTAGAATTCAACTTGAGTAACAGACCACCATGCACATCTTCAACTCTGATTTGAATGAAAAGTCTACGAAGTCTTGACCATAAACATAAATATTTTACTGTTTAATATCTTTGTCAAAGATTTGGACGAGGAGATCAAGTGTACTGAAAGGATTGTCAAGCACTGAAATGCGCTACACAGGGAAATGCTGGAGTCATCATCTCTGGAAGGGCTCAAGAAATTATTAGACCTGGCTATGCTGTAGTTGATACAGCAGTGTATCAAAGGTTGGACTTGGTGATCCGGGAGGTCTTTTCCAGCCTTAGTGATTTCGTGATTCTAAGTCCCGAAAGCCTAGATGAAATTTACAGTGCAGACAAATACAAAAGTCTAAGAGATACAGGAAAAAAATCTACTTGTGCTGACTGTAACCAGTCAGTACCTCAGGAATTATGCTTTGAATTTTTTCAAATGCTTAATGCATACTTTCTTATGAGCAGTCCAGGGGAATGTTATCACCCTTCATTCTCAGTGGGGTTCTAGAGTGTTCATACTCTTTAGGTTGAAATAGTGTTTAATGGATGGCTAATTAAGAGTACATATTCCAAGAGTCATACGAGTATTTCTCTAGACAGGAAGAGACGCAATGCAATTTTATTACCTTGTGTGTAAATGACACCTGATCCTATCACAAATACCCTGTAAACTTCCAATTCATTGATCATGTATTGTTGATAAATAAAGGATTTAAACAAATACCTAACCTTTCTGCAGTCATCCCTTAATGAAGTAATAGCAAGTCAGTATCAGTTTCTTTCTTATTTCTTATATTTCTGCTGGCTGGATTCTACACTACTAAGACAGTAATGGACTGATACCGTTATCTGTTACTAGCCCTTAATGCCAGAAATTTCTGTTTATGGCATGGAATGCTACGAGGGGAAGATATTCCAATTATTTTTCCATTTTTTAGCAGCTAATGTTCTGAGTAAATGAATTGAGGTCAGTTCTCATGAAGTGATTTTGTTCAACAGAAACTACAGTCTTTGGCAGCACGAGATACTTAGACGGACTAGAAAGAGAAATGAATGTCCCCTTCTACTAAAAACGTGGAACAAACTCCCCTTGACTGGAAAGTCACCAGGTGCTTGGGATTTTATCCTAGTATGGAATTCTCTCTTTTTGGTTTATGAAGCCCAAGTAGCTCCCATCACCTCTAATTTAGGGTGTATCATCAAGGTTGTAAAGAGTGCTTGACTTTACAGCACAGCTATCACTGGCTGAAATAAATTAAATAATCCCTAGGTTCTCAAGTGCATTGTTTTTTTTTATAAACCCACCGAAAATACAAAACCTTTTCACAGCTTCAGTACTAGGGATATTTTGGTGGTCAGTCCTTCAGATATATATGATAAATTTTCCATAGCATTTCAAACACAATTGTTGCTTATTTAACATAGCAGAACAAATGACACAATAAAAACTGTTTCTGTAGAAAGCCCTGCCTTGGAGGTCAACACCAAACAGGTTGGTTGGTTTGTTTTTGTGAAGAGGAACTTGTGTATGTTTTGTTTCAGCCATTGGGTACTACTTTGGATTTTCACTCCAGTAGTTCAGGCTCATCTTCGGAGCCATCAACCCGTTCTTGAGCCAACACCTCATGTCCCACGGCCCTTGTTATTTGACTTTTCTGTCAGTCCCAAAAGTTTTCTTTCACCAACAGTTTGTCTTTTTGGTTCTTTTGTCCTCTTCTTGAAGTACATCAATATTTCTCTAGCCTTAAGCACAGGAACCAGCAGCGCTCCTGAGGAAACTCTTCTGCTCCAGCTCCCTGAAGGAAAAACAAACATCTCTCCAGTATTTCAGCCACTCTGTTCTCCTAAGGCACTTTCAGATGAAGGACAGGCATTTTAGTTTGATGCCTTCAAAGACTTCTTTGTCCCCAAAGAACATAATCCCAGCCATGCTAGCTGCTTGCTGACTGTGTATTCTGAGACATTAGGTGGCCTCACAAAACCCAGCTGCAATTCAAAAGCTGTTTGGGTGCAGCTACATGTCCTCAGGTTTCCATGCCACACACAGCCATCACGATTCATGTCAAGCTGTTATATAATCCTGGACACTTCCCAGCTCTTCTTTAGTGAAAACAAATGGAAAGAAATGTTTTCCTTTTTTTTTTGTCCAAAACAATGTTCCCTTTGATTTCAAGCTTAGCTTGCAGAATGATTGTCAATGTGTTTGGTATGTCCAGCTTGGGACTTTGACTTTCTGAGACTTCCATCAATATAACATAAAATATAGTGAAAGTTTATTCTCCAGAGGCTTGGAAAATAAGACAATATAATAACTGACCTCCAGGGGGTTTTATCAGGTTTTAGTTTATGATAACCAGTTCTTGTTATCTTAAAGTATATGTCCTTCAGTGTCTTTTTACAGCATCTGGAACCATCGGACTATCTTTTGAAGCTCCTAGGGGTTCAAATTTCATTCCCATTTGCATGTTCTGGCCTTCATGCCTATCACTGTATCGTTTTATAAATTTCTGCGAAGCTCTATGTTTACAAGAGATTCAGCTTTTACCTTTCCAACAGAAAGGGCTAACATTTTCCTTTCTTTTAAACAGCCATTGCAATGGGCTTTGAATGTATTATGATCTTTTAAAATATTTTTTCCTTTCTCTTCATAAAGATAAATGCTCTGCTTCCTTTTTTCCTGACAATGAGATTGATAATTTTTGTTTTTTCCTGGGTCATTAATAATGCAATTATGAAATATGCTATGTGAGAAACAATAAATATCAGGGTAATACTCACTTGAAAAAAAATCAGACTTAACCCTAGGCTATTCTATATATATCAGCTATGTTGTGAGTGGAAGCACAGAAGGCATGCTTTGGTGCATAACATATCATCTCTTTCCTTCCTAATGTGCTCTACAGTTCTGGTGTTAGCAGAAAGAGAATATGCAGTCTTTGATGCTGCTGAGCCAGCCAGCTGCCTGACTTTTCCATCTTTTTTCTTCTGATGTTTGTTTGTATTAGGCCTGTGTTGCAGAACCAGCGAGAGTTTTAAATACCCTTGCCTGCCCAATTTTTGTTAGATTTATCTGACATTTGCATCTGGAATTGAAATCTAAAGTGATCTTATACAACTAAGATATTGAACCTTCAAAATAAAGACTACAAATGCATAGTCAAGAAGTAATGTGGTAATATACTTCATGAAATATTATTCTCAACAGAGGATAGAACATATGATCAAAAGCAATTTTTCAAATCGTAAATACCATATTGCAGTCATTTCTAAATTGAACCATTCCACAGCCACATTTCATGTTCCAATGTGACAGTTTTTCCTCATGTCCAAGTGTGAAGTCATTCACTTCAAATTAAATAATAAAAAAACAAACCAAACAAAAAACCCCAAAAATTAAAAAAAAAAAAAAAGACAAAAACAGAGGGAGAGACACAAGGAGAGAGGCAAGAAACAAAGCAACGCAGAAAAAAGTTTATATTTCCTAGATGCTCAGTAACAACCTATTAACCAGCAACTATGTTTGTATATCAGCTGAATGCTTCTTTCATGATGACGGGAAGGCAACGTATTTAAAAAAAGTATTAAGCCATACTACCCACTCTTGAAAATATGGAATGACCAGGATTGCTGACAGACATTGTGCTTCAGGACAGCCAAGTGCTGCTGTACAACATCTCTATAAAATCACTAGAGGCAACATTTAAAGTACATTAAGAAAGGGAACCAGGATACCGCTAAATGGTGTTGTATCCTGAACAAATCACCATTTTATTATGTTAACTGTTAAAATAGTCAGTCTTAATTCAAGTCCAAACTAGTAGTGTAAAAGTAAGAGCCTAATCATAGTTATTTTTAGAAGGGAGTCTGCAAGTTCTTTTGCCCAGGTGCAGAAAGACTAAACATGTCCTAAAGCAAGCCACATACTTGCCTCCATCTAGGTTTATTCCATTGTTCAGAGGAAACACTGGGTTACCATTTGTGCTTGACATCTTGCGGAGACCATACAGCAGAAAACTGCTCCAAGATCATTTGTTCTTAATGAAAGCAATTTGTTACTAGCTGAAGCAAAATGTTCTTTGTCCTCGTGCCAAAAAAGCCTTGTCTATCCTCCATGTTTGCCGTGCTTACACACAATAATGGAAATATTACGAGATATGCTTAGAACAGCAGCATAACAAGCAGGACATACTTCATTGTTCTAAAACAATAGGCATGAGTGTGTTGTTCTTTGTCACACTTTTATCTACTATAGAAGCTCATTGACACGATGGAGGTTCAGCATTTCTTAATTGCCTTTTTAATTTAGTCCACTTTTTCCCCCAGGGCTGATTCACTGATTCCTCTCATTCCTCCTTCATCCCCCTCTCAATAGACCTGCTTTTATGAGATACATATTAAAACATCTGCTTTTTTTATTATGCTCACATGTTTTTATGTAACTATATTTGTTTCCTTTATGAATTTAATAAGCTCTTTGAGGCAAGTGTTAAGACTACTTAAGAGAAATCTTGGAGTAGAACGTTTTTAAAAGGAGGTAGGACTGAAGCTTAAGAAAAAAAAAAGAGAAAGAACTTAGGGGAAGAAAGGGTAGGTACATCAATAAACACAGATAGCAAAATGGTTCTCAGCTAATCCCATTACCCCAGGCAGCCTTAGGAGAGCAAATTCACATAATTTCATACACATGGCCTTTGTCTGTACAGAGACAGCACTTTGCAGTGGCAGCCCAGAAAAGAACGCCAGTTGTGGACATAAGAATATTTAAAGAACAGATGAAGTGCCTCATTTCCTTTACTATGTAAGTTTTTTGTGTGCTCTAACACAGTTCCTTAAAATTACAAAAAACTCTCCAGAAATCATTAAGTACCCATAGGACACATGCAAGTACACATGAGGGCATTCAGCATAGTAGAATTACACTGCTGTCTTTCCATTAAAAAGAAGGAAGAAGAAAGGAAAGAGGACATCATACGTTGTGGAAAAGGAACTGCACAAGAATATGAAATATCCATGACTCTGACCCTTTGAACAAGTGTGGTTGAACTAGTGAGTAGAATATGTACATAAGAGTATGGTGAAATATGTATCGGTCACATCAAAATACATAGCTTGTGTTGCAGTAGAGTATCCTTTTTTTCTGCCTACAATGTGCTTGAGTCACAGAACCACATTTTAGTAATAGAACCAACCAATCATTTAGGTTGGAAAAGACCTCCAAGATCAAAGTCCAACCTTTGACAGTTCACCACCTTGTCAACTAGGCCCTAGCACTAAGGGCCACATCCAGTCATTGTTTGAACACCCTGGGCAGTCCATTCCGATGCTTGACAATTTTTTCCACAAAGAAATTCTTCCTTATGTCTAACCTGGACCTTTCATGGTGAAGCTTGAGGCTGTGTCCTCTTGTCCTGTTGCTTGTTTCCTAGGAGAAGAGGCCAACCCCCTCCTCTCTCCAACCTTCTTTCAGGTATTTACAGAGAGTGATAAGGCCTCCTTGAAGCTTCCTTTTCTCCAGGCAAAACAATCCCATCTCCCTCAGGAGCCACTCCTCATAGGACTTACTCTCCAGACCCTTCACCAGCTTTGTTGCCCTTCTGTGGACATACTCCAGCACCTCAATATTCTTCTTGTAGTGAGGGGCCCAGAACTGGACACAAGATTTACAGAGCGGCCACACCAGTGTACGGAGACAATCATTGCCCTTGTCCTGCTGGCCACGCTATTTTTTATACAAGCCAGGATGCCACTGACCATCCTGGCCACCTGGGCACACACCGGCTCAATTTCAGCTGGATGCCGACCAGCACCCCCGCGTCCTTTCCCTCTGGGACACTTTCCAGCTGCTCTGCCCCCAGCCTGTGGCACTGCCTGGGGCTGTTGTGACTGAAGGGCATGACCTGGACTTGGCCTTATTGAACTGCTTACAACTGGCCTTGGCGCATTAATCCAGCCTGTCCAGGTCCCTCTGCAGAGCCTTCCTGCCCTCCAGCAGGTCAAGACTCCTGCCCAACTTGGTGTCATCTGTGACCTTACTTATGGTGCACTTTTCCAGATCATCAGTAAAGACATTAAACAGAACTGGCCCCAAAACTGAACCTTGGGGAACCCCAATAGTGACTGGAGGCATATTTGCAAGGAATTGAAGGAATTCATCTAGATGTTGACAACTGAGCAAGAGCAGTACTGTGAATGTCTCATTAAAAGCATCCTCAGTGTATCAGTTCTTTCCTTCTATGCAAACCGTCTCATAATCTTCACCACTTTTTTCAAGTTACCTTGAAAAAGTAAAAAAGAAAATTTGTAAAAGTAAAAAGATTTGTTTAGAAATGTATGTCTGAGTTAGTAATGATTTTTAAATATCCATACAATACGGAGTAAAAGGTTATAAAATGAACTGTTAAACTGCATTTTAGGGTATGATGAAGTGCTTTGCATGCTCATATCGAACAAGGAGAAGAATCTCTGTTTTCCCATGTTGTTGCATACCATGTGTCA
Organism: Oriolus oriolus; assembly: GCA_013400235.1. Lineage (NCBI taxonomy): Eukaryota > Metazoa > Chordata > Aves > Passeriformes > Corvidae > Oriolus > Oriolus oriolus. The sequence goes on along the minus strand of VXBT01007265.1, from coordinate 50,990 downwards.
TATCTGATTACTCATCCCTCCTTCTTCTTCAGGAGTCACTTCCTCAAATATCTACACAGTCATCTTTCCTTTCCTTGACCCTAGCTGGCAACTTATTTAAAAAGTATAAATCATCAAGGCAGTACTAGACTAAAGTTCAGGTGTCTTTTTAATGCTGCATTTCTGGTCCTTACAACTTTAGGTGAATATGGCATAACTGAGGAAGGAACAGAGCAGTGTGAGTGGAGGTACAAATGTCTTCCACAAAAAAAAAAAAAAAAAAAGGTAGTACTTCTTCAGTTCAGAAAAGAGGCAGCTGAGGAGGTATATGAGAAAGTTAATGAAATCCTTTGCAGCATGGAGAAGGATATAATAAATGCATTGTGAAACTGGCTGCTCTGGGATGTTGTGAGGGCCAAAGGGATAATTAGTTTTGGAAAGAGATTTCAGAGCTACAATGGAAGATATACGCATAATTTACATCATTATATACACTGACTGCTATTAAACATCATGATAAAGATATATTGGTGATAAAATGCTGATTGCTGGAAACAGGTAAGGTGTGCCAGCAGTGAGATTGTTCTTTTCTTGCCTTCATTATTATATTGTTTCCTGAGACAATATTATGCACAGTCAAGCCAGAAGGTTAGGTGGACTTTTTGCTTAACCCAGTTTTGTCAGTCTTGTGCTGTTGCAAATCATGTACTTTTTTTCGCCACAGAGCCTCAATTTTTTGACTTAATATCTGTGCCAGGCCATACTAACTCCTTTCCAGACTATTTGGCTCAGTCGTTAATTCCAGCAGCTTTTCTCTCTGGACCCTTTAGGAATACTGCTTCTATTGTTTTTTGGCTTTTTAGGGGGTTTTTTGGGGCTGGTTTTTTTTGCGTTTTTTTTGTTTGTTTGTTTCTCTGGTTTTGCTTTTGTTGTTGTTGTTTTGCTTTTTTCTGCTCTCTCTTCATCCATGCTAAAGTTAATTTATGCTTGCTAAAATAATATCAGCATTTTAAAAATATGTGAACTATGTTATGCAAACATGTGGATATGGCCATGTTTGTGGTCCCCTGATGCCTGGCCTGCTTGTAACAGAAGAACAGGCAGAGTAAAATTTGCATCCTACTTCTTTTGTGTTTTTCACTTGGGTTTGTTTTTGGGGTTTTTTTACTATTTTACTTTAGTCCACAGTAGGAAGAACTGTATTTTTGTAGCCTTGCAAAAAAAGACACTATTTTCACACATGGGTTTGGATGTTTACAAGAGACTAATCGTGTTGCTAAAGGTTTATACCAGTGCTACTTACATTCACAAAGTAAAAACATTGTTTTGACTGTGTGATACTATCTGCAAGGTATTAGAATAAAAACAGAGATAGGAAGAGCTTTTGGCTTGCCTTGTTTTTTTTTTTTTATTTGCAGTACTCTATTTGCTTAGTCCAGGCAGAAATGTGAGTACTTATGCAAAGGTTTCCTGTGGTTTTGAAAGTGGAATTCAATATACTCTAATGCACATCTCTATTGGAGCTTCTGTCATAATAAGGTTGATTCACTTATTCAAACCAGCCTTATTCCCAACAGTACCTTCACAAGAAATAGATCCTAATCGCTGTCAGTTCCCTCGGGACTTAAAAAGCTGAAGCAATACAAAAGTGTGTATAAGTTTTAGATAATATAGTCACATTTTTCTAATCATACTTCTAATTTCACTGGCTTGTTACACAAAAGCTCTGATTGGGGAACAAGATCATAAAAGCCTGAGAGATAATACTGAATCTATCACACACCAGAATGTAATAATTGTAGAGTTGCTTAAAGAGCTGCCATAAAAATATGATGAATCCCCAAAGCTGCATTTGCAGGGTACTTTTAAAGAGGAACAAATAATGCCCAAGGGTGGGGCATGGAGAAGCTTGTACAAACACAATAATTTCTATAATAATTAAAATTTTAATCAAGCCATCGATTCCCTTCCCCATCCTCCAATACACACAACATTTCTGTTCGAACAGGGAAAAGACCGCTTGTTAGGAAGCAGCGTGCAAACATTTTCTCACACATATTTGAAATAAAAAACCACAAGTGTACTGTAGCTGGAAAACAGATGCCTTATGTTGAAGGCAATACCTTTGTAGCTCTTCTTTTTACATTCGTCTTATAAGAACTGGAGTCACTTTGAAGATTAAAAAAGTCATTGCATTTGGATTTCTAAAGACTGCCTAAAAGATAGAATAAGCTACCATCTTTGATAGTTCTGTATGTATTTTTTCATACCAGTAGTGAAGGGCACTCTTACATATTGAGAATGGAGTTGGAGACTGCTTTTGTGTCTCATTGTCAGCATAAGACTGTGAAATATTTACCAGCTCTTGATTTTCGTCACTTTCTGAGGATGCAGATGTGTGACGAGGCATGCATTAAAGGACGTGATGGATCTAGCACGCCAAGTTATACAACAATAAGGATGCACAGAACTATGTGGCATCTGGAGGATGTCCCTTGGGTTCCCTCTAGTGTGAAACCCCTGAAGAAGTTGCAGGGCTCAGGAGCAATAGAGGACAATGAACACTTCCCTCTTCCAGCAACTCTCCCCTTCCAGGGAAAGCCAATCACCGGATTAGGAGGTTTAATGGCATTTGCACATGCTATAGAGGTATAGCCACTGCAACACTGTACTGGAAATGTGCAGGCAAGAGCATAATTCTGGGAGAGTCTGAGGAAAGACCATGTGCATGAGGGCGTGAAGCTTGTGTCAAGTGCACAAGTTCATGGAGGTTCATCCTCGGAGCCAGATTCCCGAGCCCTAGCCCTTGCAGCAGCAGGATAGGAATTAGAGTGTCACCAGCCTTTTGCTACAGAAAGAAAAATTCTTCTGCCTTTCCATGTAGCCAAGTAAAGCCTGAAAATACAAGCTGAGCATGTCTGTCTGGGGCTGCTGATACCATTAATGTAATGATTAAAAGTCTCAGGGCCTGGGCAGATTACTTACAGCAGTTGAAGGTGTTATCACTTAGGACAGACTTGTAGCAGTTCAGCCTGATGGACACAGGTGGAACTTTGAGGTTAATGCAGAAACTCTAGTAATGCCTTTTTCTGGGGCTGGTACATTTCCAACAACTAAATCTTCTGGGACTTATCAGCCAAAACTCTTTGCTCCAATTAATGAGTGCAACTACACCAGAGGAGAGAGACACAATAGCTGGGTTAAGTACCTTCTAAAAACTCATGGTGTAAAGTCAAGTGTTTGCAGGAGGTAGTTCAAAGCAAGCAGCTAGTCTGAGTCAGGGGGCTTGAGGAGTGTCACACTTCTGGTCCGTCTCTTCTGATTTGGGGCAACAGTCCATAGAAGAGAGGTAAAAATCAAAGAACTGGAGACAGATATATAAGGTGCTGTATTCTTATCTTTACATAGCGTCTGTCTACAAGTTAAATATCCCTTTTCTTAAAATTCAGGCCATTATTTCTATGTCCAGTAGATAAAGCAAGTATTTATTTCCATCTTTTTATTTAAAAACAGCTGTTGTGTTCAGTTTCACTGGACAAAGGGACCCATTTTCACCACCTCTGAACTGCCTGGCTGAGTTCTGTAGTTAGCTGCTGTCCTATGAACAGCAAATCTTTCCAAGAAGCAAATGATGCAGTCATGAGATGTACATGTCATGGCCTGCTATGTCCTATTACAGTAATTACATGACTCTATTAGTGAACTTTTTCCTATGCAAATATTACATGTACTCCTTGACATACACTAAACTTGCTATTGTGAAGGAAGCAATGAAATAATGTGAGGCCATTTTGTTTGTGTTTTGGTGGTGGTTTGGGTTTTTTTCTAAATAAGATTTGTCCCTCAAATTACAGTGCTTAAAGGCAGACCTAGTGGTAAGTTTGGAGGCTTTTCTTTGAATGAGTATTTGCTGCTCCAAAATGAGGTTGACTGCTCAGACTTTTTTTGCTACAGTCTGGTGAGCTAAGAGACATATGTTTCAAAATCAAACCAGCGATTCACATACAATTAATAGACTGTAGGAGTTGGTTTAAAAAAATAGATGAAAAATACCACAACGCTCCTGATAGAATTGCAGGAGGTGGCCAACCTTGAAACTCAATTCATGGTGTGTAATTGCCTTGGCAAGGCACAAAGTAGTAAGAATGTACATTTTCTTGTACCATATGGAAATGCTTTGAATTCTTGATTTTCCTCCATCTACACAAGCTGCACACTGTATAGAATTGTTAGGTGAAGTTCCTTTGAAAAAGCAGAAAGAAACCCTTTCAATGTGCTTTTGTCTCCACATATAGCCTTTACAACCTACTTGCACATCACAAATGTCATAAAATCAAAATCTTCACAGATAAAGTGCTGGCCTGTCTCTTTCATAGTGCAATAAAAGAAATAATCAGTAATTTTACTGTGAACCTTCATTACACTATGTGTATGGATCTCTCCTAGGCAGCAGTTAGATTAATTGCCATACATTTTTCAGACAATTGGTTTACATCACCTTCTGTATACAATGTAAAGGGAACAAACAGATTGCATCTATACAGATAGGATAAAGGCTATTATTTCTGTAGCTTCAACAAGATTTGAAAAATGTATGATGCCTCTCATAGATAGATAAGGTGAGCAGCTGAACTCAAACCCAAGGTCTGTTTCTCTAAGGGGGCTACTATGCAGAATTTTTGTCAGCTGGGCTGAAGATGTGTCCCTAAGGATCTGTTCACATACCTCAAGGTTCTCTAGGTGCAGTGAATTGCTAGGGCTGAAATAGTCTTGTTATTTCCTGCCAAAAAGTGATGGATGTATTCAGAATTCCACATCCCTTTCCTGGAATTGCTGTTTCTCATTTGTGACTATGTATTTGCACAGATACTGTTAGGAGTTGCCAAGTCCAGGACCCTGACAGGAGCTGGGCTGCTGCAGCTCCAAATGTCCAGTTCCAATCAGTAGCCTGGCTAAGGCTGTATTGCCCATAGGCACAGACACTTAAACACACATACACACATACATACAATGCGTATCCTCTAGCAACTGGGCTGACACTATCTGTCCAGAACATGTCCCTGGATCCCAGTATCCCAAGTTGCTGACATCTGGGCCATCTCCTGAGTTCACAGGCTGCAGCCACCGGTGCAGACCACACATGCTCTGTGTCTAATCAGGTTTAGACACACAGATCACCCAGCAGCTGCCCTGGATCCTCAGCCACGGGCTCCCACTAAGACGTGAATGCACACACACAGATACACAGATGTATGCAAAAGTGCCTCTTAGTCAACATCCCAGACCTCAACGTCTCCTTGTCAGTCAGCCAGGATGCCTTGGTCCCTCCAGTATCCAGCTCCTCCAATTGTCTCTCTCTCCCAGAGGCAGGCTCATACACAGCCACGGGCTTGCCCACATGCTCCCGAGCCACTCCATGTGCTGATGCAGTGTTGGTATGAGCTCTGGTCCTGCTACAGAGGCTGCACCCAGACCCCCATGCACATACCCGCTCCCAAAAATATGCACACAGAACCCCTCACACCAAAAGAGAGGTAAGAATGGATTTTAGAGGGAATCCAGGACTGACTGTAGACACCAGGCACAGGGCACGGCCAGACAAGTGTATTGACCTGAGTGGCTGCTCACAGCGCACTTCTATTTTTCCACCCTCAGTTCTTCCCACCTTTCCCTTTCTTCACTTGATTCTTCCCTGAACACCTCATAATGAGTCTTACTACATCTTCTTGAACACCCTTAGTAAGTCTACTGAGTCTTAACAAGTGATTTTCAGTCTGTAGGTGCTCAGGAGGCCTTTCCCAGGGACACTCGGTGGTGGGTGTCACCCTCCCAGTTCATGATGGCCTCCAAGGATGGCCTGGGGTGGCCAGGGCAGGAACTTGTGTCCTTGACTGTGTGATTTTGTTTCCCCCAAATGGCACTGTGCCTCTGCCCCTTTGTGCCTGGGCAGATGAGTCTTTAATCACACATCTCAACAGGTACATCATCAGCCATCAGTGAAGGTGTCGTGAAGGCAACTGTCTCCCACATCTCCTGTGGGTGCTCTGGAAGAGTTTGAGGAGTGATGTGGACCCACTCATAGCATCTCCTTCAGCACACAAAGAGCAAGGTTTTCTAGCCCATGCTGAACCTCTCACTGATTCAGGCTGTCTTTCTGCTTTATTGGGCCTAAACCTTAATCAACGCTAGGGATGGTGGAAACCGCTTCTAAAACCTCTACAAGCTGTCAGCTGCCTCAAGAAATTGTTAGTGGCAGTCAAAAATCTCTGGGAAGCAGGTAAACATGACACTTGAAAAGAGATGAAGCTAAGTATTTTATCCCTCACTTTATTCTGTGAACATTTCAGTTACACTTCAGTCCCTCTCCTAGAGACTCTCACCAGACTCTGTGCAATCAGTTACTGAGAAACCTTCTCTCATCCTATGGGCTGAAAGAGGTCCTTTGCAAATCAGTTGATATCTCCCTACCTATTGCATCAGATGCAAAACACAAAGAACATTTGGCCTTCTGCCATAGCTGTTGCTGGAGTGTCTTGTGAGGGACAGCCTGCCAGAAACCCCATCAAACTGAAAAATCACAAAATGGACTGGGTTGAATGGTTGGGTCACCTAGTTTTAACCTCCCTGTCATGGGCAGGGACAGCTTCCAGGTTGCTCAAACCTCCATTCAATCTGGCCTTGAATGCTTCCAGGGATGAGGCATTCACATCTTCTCTGGGCAATCTGTTCTAGTGCCTCACCACCTTTACCTTAACTAAAAGGTATTTAATCCCTATATCTAATCTAAACCTACTCTCTTTCGGTTTGAAACCATTATTCCTTGTGCTATCACTACATGCCCTTGTAAAAAGTCCCAAGAGGGGATATAATTAGGGATAGTGTTCATTGATAGGAAGGGCATAGATCAATTCATGATGATGAAAATAGTGGCTGCATTGATCACTATTTTCATTAGCGCTCATGCTAAGAGTGAGTTTTACAAAGACAGGAGAAATAGTTTTACCTGATGCTGCATGTGCACTTCAAGTTTTCTGGCAATAGACTCCCTGCATCAAAAATTGAATTCAATCTGTTGCTTCAGGCAGGTTTTTTAGTCAGCTTCCATTTGTTTGAATGTCTGCATAACTATGTGATTATTATTGTGGTCCCAGTGCAGCCAGAGCATGTCTGACAATGATACGAATTTTTCACTTCTTCTCTCTTTCGATATGTTAGGACCACCAAACCCAACTCCAGATATTCTTCAGGTAATGCTCATGAAAAGAGAGGCAGTAACTAACAGGAGAGAAACAATAAAAGCCTGATTCTCTACTGTCACTGGCTCTGTAAACATTCCCAATCCATTTCAGACCAAAATTAAAGAGCTAAGAAAATGTTGAGGGTAATTATAGTAATCAAATTAATGCCTGTGATGTGATGCTGAATAATGTTCAGTAAGTGCTTTGCCTCCAAGAATTTCTAACATCCACAGCAGATCTGGGCACAGAACTAAGGGACCATTTATTAAGTCATGGGACAATGAGACATTCACCACAATTGACAAAAATCTATTAGCAGTCACAATTGAAATAAAATATGCATTTTTTGTTTGGGAAACATTTTTTAAAATTTCAGAAGGATGTTGCCAGTACAAACCTGGCAGCTTTCACAGAGAATAAATATCCTAGCTCTCCAACAACAAACAAAAATAAACATCCTAAGACTATCACTAGGAAATAATTGACAGAAGCATACGAGTATTATATATGAGTCCATATAAATGTCTTCCAATGTTGCTTTAAATGTTTGGGGGTCGGACTACTTTTTTTTTCCTAAATATGATATAAAAACCACAGGGAACAATAAAGTCTTGAGCAATGTAAACTGGCCTATTTTGATTTGCATTTGAACAGGAGTATACATACACATAGAATTTGACAAACCTGATTCACTCTCTCAGGACAGAATGCAAATTTAATTCATTAATTGCTTTTCGCTTTATTTACAGGTTAAAACTCCACTGAGACATATCATTTCACATTTAGGAGATCCTGGTTGCATGGCTATCAATCAGTGTTACAAATTAGTTAAGCATATAAAGATTACTCTGACATTGTTTTTCCCAGCTTGCTGAAAATATTCATCCACAATAAATAAATAAAAACATCCATGTTCTGCTCTGCACAGTGTGACTTACAAATGCCAGTGGCCTCCAAACAACCAGGACATCCAGTTAAAGATAAATTAGTGTTCCATCAAGTGCCAATGAATGTGTGGCACTTTCCAGTAGCTGTGTGCGCTCTGTAGAGTGCTGTACCTGAGTGAGAATGCTGAGAAGTCATCCTGATTTCCCCTTTAAAAACATACAGGGTTTTTTTCCATAGAGGCAGGCTTAGTTGCAGCTGACATTCAATTTTGCTTGGACTTCAGCAGAACAAATTCTGCCCCCACCCATGTTGAACTATGGTATTGATTTTATGATCCACAAAAAGATTAATAAAAGATGAATTTTGGCTTTGTTAGGTTTTAGCCAACCAAAGCTCAAAAGTTCATAGGACTACAACAGAGTACTAGTAACATAAATGTAGGAGCAATGAAAGGATGGCAACCTCTTGGTGGAAGGGTATATTTCCAGGTGTAGTCTGGGGCCTTTCAAATGTAATGATACTTGATATTTAGTCTACAGGCAACTTGGACCTTTGTATAACTCACACTGACCAGCAACAGGACCAGAAGTGTATCAGTGAGAGAAACACTTTGGACAAAATAAATGAGATTGAGAGGAATGGGAGAAAATGGGGAAATAGAAACTCAACTTTCTAATACTCACATGTGTAAACTGCACAGCTTCTGATCTGTTCAGTTTTATTTACAATAGTGCATGTGAATGTGTGATACACAAATATAGGTACAAACAGGAGAATCACGATGTTACTGCAATCACGCAGCAGCCCACAGGCAGCCAGAGATATGAAAAAGCACACATCGAGTAGGTCTGCACACAAAGAAAGCTCAGCACATAGTGCAGGAAGGAAAGCCTCCACAAGTGGTTCTTCAGGAAACGACGCAGGAATCATCAGATGCGTTTTTCCCATGTGTAATGATGTGGAATGGGTATGCCATAGAAACCAGTGAAATTATGAATGGTCTTATGGTTTGTAATAGAAGACTGGAAAAGAAAACAGAAGAAATTATTGTGCAAGAGGATTAGAATAATTGAAAAGCAGGATTTTTACCCACTGCACTTTGGATTTCATTTCCAAAAAAAGTTATGAAGGCCAAAACATAAATGATTCAAAAAACAACTAGGGAAATTTATGAAAAATATTTCCATAGGAAATACAAAGAGCAGAGTTCCAGATGCAGCTTCCAGTTCTTGAAAACTCTAAGCTGTATTGTTTCATTCATATCCTGTTTTAACTCTAAAAATTTCCTGTTATTTACTGAGAGAGATGGAGCTTTGGTTCAACCCTAAATACAGGGTAATATATAGGATATCTTATACATTGGGACTGCAGCAAGTACTTTGAATATGTCATTCTAGATCCTGTAAGAAAATGCTTTTACTGTCGGTAAGAACACTACTACAGTATTTAACATATGATCTCATGATTCGGTGGCATTGTGCCAAAGAAGTAAAGAAGCCTCCACTTAAACCACAGATCTTCAGCTTTTTTTTAGCAATGGGCTGCATATTGTACTTAGCCATGTACAAATATGGCAGGGACAGTTTTCCAAAAAAATTAATCACAAATAATTTGTCATTCTGGATTTGTAGTTTCACACTTCCAGTGTGAGAACAGAGCTGTAGGGATGAGAAAATAGCCAGCATAGTTTCAATGTTACAGGCATCTAAAATGGGAGTAACAAGTCATACAAATGCTGAGGGAACCAAAATTAGGTGCTTGAATTTATTTCAGTTTTAATAAATCAAAGTTCTTGCTAGCAGCTCTGAGACAGAATTTTAAAAAGTGTATTATTCCTTTCTCAACATAGACTCTCTCTCTTTCTGAAGTAAGAATGAATAAATTACAAGCAGAGGTCTTCTGGGGCAGCACTGACTGTTATACTAAAAGCACATTTTAACCAGACTTGTCAACAGGTTAAGATCAGCATTTTTTACAGGCATATCACTTCTCTTGCTATAAAGCTGGCATAATAATTTCCTTCACAGTTGGAAAAGTATTTAATATTTATTTCCCTGAACTAAACTATACCTATTTGAAATGAAACTCTAGGTGTCCTTAATAATATGACCTTTAAATTGCAGTTCCTTTTTGGCTACACAGGTAGTCTTAAATAGAAGATGAATTCCACCACATTTCAGGAGATGAATAAAGAGATGCTAATTGTAAGCTTTTCCCTTATTGTAACAGTTATATATTAGGAAATATTATCTCTCCCCATTCTCCAGCTAAGATTAGCATTCTTTTCAGTATCAGACCAGATCACTTGCATAAATACCACATTACTCCGTTGCACCAAGGTGGCTGAATACCACATTACTGAGTCCAGAGGAAATATCATAAGCTTGCTTTAGGACTGTATTTATTTCAAATGTGGAAACAGTACCAGTAGATGGTGCTCAAGAACACATTGCATAAACATATGCCTTGATGGAAAATAGGGAGAGGGAGTAATGGGTAACACCATTCTAAGCAACCCTCCAACAGAGCTGTAGAAGCAAGCTTGGATAATCTTAGATATTCCAAAATGTAAATGGCTAACAATAAGGAGGGTACCGTGTACCAAAGTAGGGGAGATCTTGCATGAACAATTTTGTGGTACAAGACTTCAGCTGTAAAATTTGCCTAACCTACTTTAACCAGCTTGCTGTTCAAACTGCCTTTATACATTATGGAGAAAAATAAGCTGTAGTAGCAAAAGACTCATTTGGGTTTGTAGGCTCCATCAAGCTATGTTGTATGTCACAACTTTACCTGAGAAAGTCCACACCGGCTTTCTTCCCTAGAAAAACCACACAAACAGAACTGTATTGTCCTATTGTTAAATCTTGGCTACTGTAACACCTCTTGTGTTTGATAGGCAGCCATCATTACAGCAATTCTGAAACCTCTATCAGCATAGACAAAAACATGCAACACAAAGATGCCTAAGGATCAAAGAAGCTCAAAAGACTGCATTATCATCTTTCTGACTCCAGACTCCATTAATTCCAGCTGTTATTTGGACATCTATGGGCTCTGATGTCCACATTATTTTGAAAAAAAAGAAAACAAACAAAAAAACAGTAGATGGAAACTTCAACTATTTCCTCACAACCTCAGTTTTAAACAAATAAAATGAACCTCTAAGTGGGTATTTGCATTTTTTTAAATAGTTTATATGTTTAGATATACATGTATATAAACACACAAACATATGTATATGTATGTATACCTATGAAGGTCCTTTACATTATGAATTATACCATTTAAAATAAATAAGGAATTGTAACCCAAACATTTCTAATAAGAAAATAGAATGGGTTTTTTTTTACTTGATTAGTGTCTTTTGCTTGGCATTGCCATAGGAGATTTGACACCTGGAACAAAATGTTGACTTCACATTCTTCCCTATTGTTATAAAGGGTAGGGAGCAGGATTGTGTTCAAAGAAAAATCACATTGGGAATCATTCATAGCTGGCCTCTTGTGGAATAGAAATTAAATTGAAATTCTGTGTCTGTCAGTACATTTGCCTCCTTTTTCAGATTGTTTTCACTTGAGCTTTGTTGCAGCCTGATGAGATTCATGAAGGAAATCCCTAGAATAATGTTTACAGTGACCTATTTATGGTTTCTTTCCTGTACCACTGAACTGAACATTACAAGGTGTTTTTCCCTCCTTCCACTGACTTGAAACACAAAGGTGATTCTTACTCCCATAATATTAAATATATTTCATAAGGAATACTAATACAGTGGAGATTTCATTAAATACACAGTTCTGTGTATTCCTTGATTTTTGTTCTGAATCATTATCTGGTGGTCCCCATAGTAAATATGCAAACAGTATTGTAACCTTTGCAGCTGAAAATCTCCCTCTTGATAGCTCCACCCTGTCAGAGTCTTCCAACAAAGCATCACTGATGGGAATTTAAAGATAGAAATTAATTACAAGCTTCAATTGTTTTACTACAGTGTGCTGCCATGTTTGTCACATCACTTTAAGCTTCAGTGCTTGCTGTCAGTTGTCTCTCAAGAAGTATTAGATTCTAGTAATTTTTCAAATATATAAAAAGGATGTATTTGGAGATGTGTTTTTGGAAATTAGAATTCTGCTGGTGGGTCATGGCCAGGGAACATGTATTCATTTTTTCAAGTATTTGAATTAAAACAATTCCTTTGAAATGTGACACTATCAATGGACAATGAGACAGAAGCAGCAAAGGGAGAGACAAAGGCCAGCTGGCCTCTTGCAATGTGTGCTGATATCACCATGTTATTCTTCTTTTTGAACATTCTGTGAAATTTAAATCTGTTCTTTTCTAAATACATAGTTCTCAGAGACTTTAAATGTCCATGATGTTGTGAAGCTGTGTGTAAACATATGGCTTGCTCAGCCTCTGCTCATCAGGTGAACCTCAGCACTGCCATTTATTCTGACATGGTTCATTTTTATGTCACTCCTAGTAAGGGTACATGAATTATTATCCCAAGCTAAAAAGCAGTGTTTTAAGAAACAGGTTTGTGGGGCTCCAGGTTAATTTCTGACCCAGAAATTTCATGCTCAAAACTCCTCTAATATGTGTTTCAGAAGAAAAGACTGTTCCTATCCATTTCCCTTTGCTAGTTTCTTTTTCTCTTTTTGCCTATGTTTCTTATTGAATAGATTCTGCAGGCTCAGCCTGGAGTCTAGAAGAGAAATTCTTTCTTCTTCCTCACAGATAGTTGAATAGGATTCACTGAAACAAAATTTAGATTCGTTTAAAACAATTTTTTGTTTGCTTTATGAAGCACTGATTAGTTCTGACATTTTAAATGCAGATTTTTTCATCCCTGTTTGGATGAACTTTCAATTTCAGGGTCCTTTCATTGTGATTACTTACTATTTTTGATAGCGAGTTCCAGTGGTACTGACACTGCTCCAGAATCTCATGTCTAACACTATTTTATGGACATAAGCACAGTAATACATTATTCTATGACACATTATTGTCCTTCACTCTGACTTCATGAGGCCTCATCTGGAGCACTACATCCGTCTTTGGTCCCTGCAGTACAAGTGAGATAATGCAAATACCACAAAAGGATCCTGAGACAGTTAAAGGACTTGAGCACGTGGTATTAGAGGAGAGGAGAGGAAAGGGCATAAATGTCCTCTATCTACAAGGGATTTAGAGAGGAAAAAAAGCCACACCCATCTCAGAGGTCCTTCATCCATTCAAGGACAAGATTCAGTGGAAACTGCCCAAAGGAAAATCTTGCTGGATACAAAGAAAAAGATATTTTTGCACTGAGCATGGCTATGTCTAGAAACAGGCTCTTAGAGATTTTGGGTCTTCACTGCTGGAGATTTAAAAGACTTAACTAGACACAGCACTGAGAAACCTGCTAAAATTTCAAAGTTCTCCTTGCTTTCAGCAGAGGTGATCTTCAAAATTCCTTTCCAACTTATATAATTATGTCACTCTTATGACTACTCTTTCCATTTTTTCCTCCTCAGATTTACCATTTCAATCCTTCCTTGCCTTCCTCTCTCCTTTTCCTTTCTTTATTTGCTCCCTTCTTTTGTCGCTCTTTCAATTTTTCTTCTGTAGCGTTACTTCACATTTTACTTTACTGTTTTGCTTTTGTAATCTTTCTGCAACCCTCCAGTTACCTGTAGAACCTCTATAATGCAGGCAGGAAAGAAAATCATTGAGAGAAAAACGTAACAAAAATACAGGGAGATTGATTAAAAGGATGTACAGGTCTCTTAGTCCCTTCAGTTATTGTTAGGTAACTTCTGCAACAGCCTGTGGGTCTGGCTACTTCTCTTCCAATTTTTCGTGTCTTCTCTGCTTAACTGGTGCCCTCTTCCTACCTGTACCTCTCTGTCCCGTAGTCCCAATACTGTTATACCTTCCTCTCACTCAGCTTTTGTCTCTCACCTTTCTCACTCATTGTATTTGCCCTTTCAGGGCCTTCTTTTAAAGGCTCTCATTGTAAGTTTTCTGGCTCATCAAGTCTTATCCAGTTTTAGATATTCCTTTTCACTCAGTAGTCAGAAATTCCAGTCATGATTTGCAGTTTTAAACTAAATTTGCCATACCAGATTTCCCTTATTAATCACTGTTTTTATGACAATTCCAGAAATTTATGGCAAGTCCAAATGTGATCATTTTTTTCACAACAAAAAAAAAAAAAAGTGACCATATCACTTGCAGAAAAACATTTTTTTGCAATATTTCAGTGCATAGCATGGAAGATCAGAGCTTGGAAAAAGTTAAGCTTTTTCAATAAATAACTGTGAGAATTTGTTATCAGTAACAAAGCAACATATCTTATTCTCAGAAATGGTCAGAGTGTATTTTTGGAAACCTCATGAAGTAAAGTTGCCTCAAGCAAGACACCTGGCAGGGGAAATTGGAGAAAGGATAGTTAACCTCTGTAGCATCTACAAATAATTGAAAAATGTGTGTAGAATATGAAGATATTTAATAGAGGAGAAACATTTCTAACTTGGCTTATATTACATGGTTGCACAATTTTATTTTTGTTCAAATGTGATGTGTTTTGAGACTCTATTCTTTCTCCCACTTATAGCCAATTTCATACTGGACATGTGCCAATATTAAGTCTTGATCAATGTCTAAATACACATCCCTAATTTCCTTTTTCTTGTTATTCTGACACCATTTAAAAATCTATTTTTTGTTTTCTCTTATCTCATATGATAACCACATTTTTCTTTTTTATCCAGTTGACTTAATTCCATCATCTGTCCATTTTCTAATTAATTTGTATGGTGACCTCAATTTTCAGTTTCATGGAATAGAATCATAGCATTATTAAGGTTGAAAAAGGCCTCCAAGATAGATGCCAACCTTTGACGGAACATCACAATGTCAAACAAATTGTATCACCAAGTGCCATGTCCAGTCATTTCTTGAGCACTTCCAGGCGTGGTGACTCCACCGCCACCCTGGGCAGCCTGTTCTAATGCTTAGCCACCCCTTCAGTGAAAAAATTCTTCCTGATATCCAATTTGAACCTCCTCTGGCACAGCTTGTGGCCACGTCCTCTTGTCCTCTCACTGGCTGCCTGGGTGAAGAGGCCAATCTCCACCTGGTTGCAGCGTCCTTTCAGGTAGTTTTGGAGAGTGATAAGGTCACCCCTGAGCCTCCTTTTCTCCAGGCTAAACACCCCCAGGTCCCCCAGCCACCCCTCACAAGACTCACAAGGATACCTCTCAATATTGCTGCAGTTATTTTTCTTTTAGATAAAGTCCAATGACTAACTTTTACATTTTAAATGTATTAAACAAGGCCTGGCTGTTAAAGCTCTTATTAGCAACCCACCACTCCTTCTATCTTTACTATCTTGTTGAAATTAGTGTTCTGGCAAAATAATGCAAAAATATGTGTTACTATATTTCTTATGCACTCTCATGTCTCTCTTCGCAGCACTGAGGATTTCTCTTCAACACCCTACCAAGTGCTTTAAAGCATTTCCTAGGAATTTGTTATTCTGGCCTCAAGCTGAGTTTTATCTCTAAATTGCATTAAATCTCAAATTCAAGACAAGGCATTTGCCTTCCTGCTTTCTGCTAGATTTACCAAATCCAGGTTCTCTTCTTCTTAATCTACCCAAATATTGTCTGTATCTTACTATTTGCTAGGCATCCAAAGGACAAAAGTCATGAAGCTGCTCCAAATGCAAAAAAAAATAATTGGTGAGTGAAAACATCACATTACTTAAGAGTGTGGGTGAAGAAATATCTCAACTATTAGTAGTTTTACACAGACTTACTGAAGCAAAATAAACACTGAAGTAAATTGGACAAATCCTGAAAATAGAGAGCTTAGTCACAGAAATTGGCAATTATTTTATTTATAGTAAAGTATTCATAGTATGAACATAATAAAAAGAAATATATTGTATCATTTAAACAGGAGTAAACAACTATGGATAATCCTGACTGAAAACAGTGTTTATGTGCAAATAAAAATGCAAACATACAGACATACTTTATACATAAATAAACAGGTATACTAAATAAATGGTCATTTTAGGTCCCTTATAACTGAAATATTCTATTCTATCCCATTCTATTCTAGTCTATTCTATTCTATTCTATTCCATTCTATAAAATTCATATAATAAAAAAACAATTCTAATTTTTATATTTAGATATCACACATTAAAATATATAAAAGAGTAGAAAGTGTTTTAATTGCTCTTAAAATCATAAAATATAAATATGAAACAAAGAGTAGCAGTCTGCAACAACCTTGTCTTAGGAAGTATTCAAGAAAACCTTCAAAATCAGAAAATCACAGACACATGTAATTTTGTGGTTTTTTTCAGGGCACAGGTATTACATGGGCCTTGAGTGATGACCATCACCCTAAAATGCAGTGGTCCCTCCACTGAGAAGTGAAAAATTGCATACATTGTAGAGATTTTCTTTTCAATATGTCATTTCACATCGACACTATTAGAACTGATATGTCAATCTGTATCTCACTTGCATGTTAAAGATCTCAAATCCATTTGAAAGCAGATTTCTGGGAGTGGTAAGGCCCAGAGGAGAAGGATAGGGTAAATAATGCCAGTAATCCCAAAGATACTCAAAAAAGATTTCCCATGTTCTAAAGGAGGAGTCTGTGTAAAGTGGATCAGCTAGAATATGACTAGTGAAACATAGTGAAACTATTCAGTTTTCAATGTGTTTGTAAAATCTTTTAAAAAATACTGAGTAAAATTTGAACAAGATTTCATAACTTTTTTGCTCCAAATAGCTCTTAATACAAGGTATCTGTACAATGAGAACTGATTTGCAGCACCTTTTCCCTCTGATATTTAAAAAAAAAACATCTCTTAAAAAGACTGGCTCATGAGATACAACCAGAAAAGAATTAATGCCAGATGACACCTTTGGAATAAAAGAATGGAAGCATAAATCCATCTCAAGTAGAACTAAAATCTGTGAAAACCTTAACAAGATACCAGTTTCTCTAATGAACACCCAGTTCGCTCAATATAGAGGAATAGATGAAAAATAAGCAAGAAAAAACAAGAGAGTTTCTGATTCCCACAGCAGTTGAGAATATTAACTTAACAATGTCTCTTGGGGGCAGTTGTCTGCATGATATATCTTTTGCAGGTTGAAGAAAAAACATGATTATTGGAGAAAGCCCTGGAAACAGGCATCATCGTACCACAGGCACTAAATTATGTGTTTAATATGTTCATTCAAATCTATTGTAAATTCTAATATTGCTATTTCTGTATAGGGATTTTTCAAGCTCTGTAATTTCCAACTCTTAATCTTTCATATTCTAACAAATATGGTAAATTCCACAGTTACTAAAATATGCTTAATATCACAATATGTTATAACGTCTGCTTCCAGTTCATGCAGAACCCCTCAAAGCAGTGTAGTCTATTGTTCCTTCTGAAAGAATAACAGAAATACAAACCATCCAGACAAAATACCCTGACTCTGACATGAAATCATAAAACAGTGCAACAGAAGCAGTTGGTTTGAAAGGAAGAAAGAAGTCATGTGTATTGAATAACATTGTGATCTGCAATCCTGATAGTTTTTCAGTGTTGCTTTTCTTTATGCACTCACTTAACACCCTAATTCATACAATCAGAGATATTAAGGCTTAGTGTCTTCAGCTGTATTACTATCCACACGCCCACAGTGCAGGACATGTCCATTTGAAGGTATGGTAGAAAAGGGATCAGAGACTAGTGCTGCTGAATCTCAGAAGTCAATACAGACATATGTAGCTGACTGTTGTATGCTAGGCCAAAGCCTACACTAAACTTCAGGATAAGTAGGTACTGTTTTTATTTCACATATTTTTAAAAGATGTTTTTATGTCTATATATTTATATGTTGATTTTTAGTTTATGTACTTCCAAAGTCTAAACACTTCTCATCCATTTCAATTGGTCAGTCATTTTTGTTTTATTTTAAATGGTAACTGATTAAGTAATGAACACCTTAAAGGACTAATGGAAATGTCACATGTAGTAGTTAAATCTGAGTCTACAATGTGTAGTCAACCAACCACATGCATAACTGTTTCTGCTAGACTATAGATTTTCTACAAGAACAAATGAGTATTAGCTGAGATAATCTATGCAAATTTGGTGCATTACATATTCTTTCTTGCAGATTAGTCTACTCCCTATATACATAGTCCCCTAAGTCATAACTGTCTCAATCACCAATCACCTGTTGTCTAGACAAGAGACAAATCTACTTCCTTTGTGAGTCAGCTGTGTTTTCCCATTAATTCTGCAGGCTGAGATATTTTTTGTATTGTCTTTGTAAAACACGGGTGTCACAGACTGCTTGGCACAGCCCAGAGACCAAGAAGACAGCCTGCTTTGCGGGTCCTGGTCCACCCCGAGGTGACGTCAATCCTCACTCCAGGGCCCTCACAATATAGGCAAAAGCTTAGTG
>VXBT01007265.1:15660-32363 GCA_013400235.1 Oriolus oriolus | reverse complement strand
CCCACCCAATGCCTCCTGCGAGGGGCTGGCAGCTGTCGGTACCAAAGGTGCGACGGCGGAGGCAAAGGAGGAGAGGGGTCTCCGGTATGGGGTTCCAAGGCTTTATTGGTGGTGGTGCCTTGAAGGGCTCCAGGGACCGAAGACAGCAAAATGGAGGATCAAGGGCTTATATAGGGGGAGGTACAAGGGGGAGGAGAAACAACTAAAGCCAATCGGGTGAGGTCCAGGGGCTGGAGGAAACATAGAATGACAGGGTACAAACCAATGAGGGAGGCATGGGGAGGAACAAGGGAACAGGGGACCAATGGGGTACAAAATAACTCAGAAGATTCCAGAACACAACCATATAGGGGACAAGGCGTACATATTCAAAGAGTCATACATAAAACAGGGTGGGAAAACAGCAAACCAACCCAAACTAAAGGATTTGCACGTTAAAGCAAGGCCTAATGGGAAGTCACCCTAACCGAGGAGAGCTCGGGCTCCAAGGCACCTCAAACATGCAAAAGCACACCGCAACATACAGGAACAGTTTAATTTCATGCAACACTCTGTGCAAAACAGCTCCAGACTGTTACAGCATTGCAATTCCATAATTCCTTTCAGAATTTTGTTCCCTTATAACGTCATGAGATATTTCTTTAGCATAGCTTTAATTAGGTGAATGATTTAACTGTCCTATCATGACAATCTAATGTATAAAAGCTATAATAAAATATATAAAATTGCAATATTCTGAGCATATTCCATAGCAAAAACAGTTGCATTAGTAAAGAAATAGGTACTGGTATGTTTTTCTGAAAAGAAGAACTGTATATTGCAAAAAGCAAAGTAGTCCCTATTGGAGTATTAGGAAGTCTGGGATTTTATGTCTGGTTCTTATGACTAAAGCATTTATAGCATCATAAGAGCTGTTTAATGAGTGTACTGCCTCGTAATACTCCACAGGGTGTACTCTGTTCTCTTCCTATTACTGCTTTTGTCTCTGCAGGTAATTCTACAAGCTCACTGCTAAGAAAGCAGAACAGTTCCCGATCATGTATGTTTATTAAGAATGGTTGATCATGGACAACATCAGTGGCTTGAATGATTCAAACTCATCCAAATATATCCAGATTTTACAGGTAATTACACACAAATGAGAATTAGTGGCTGCTGGAGTTTTCTGCGTTTTTTAAATTATGCCTGATAATATGTTGGTGTGCATTGAAACAGCATTATGCCTACTCCTATAGTGTTCCTGGAGGTGATCTGATGCATAGGCTCATGTCCTTAGATTTTCCACAAATTAGTAATTTATGATGATTGGTTCTTTTCAATCTCACATGAATTGCTTTTTTTTTTTTTGTGATGGTTCAGTTGCTAAGTCTAGTATTGCAAACAGTTAAGCATCTTTTATTCTGTCTTTCTTGATTTAGGTTTTATGCCTAGGACTTTAGGTTTTTTTTAGTTCTAATATATTACTTGGCAATTTAATGCCTAATTCTGGACTAATTTGCTATATGCGTGTTACCATGTAGGACAGAACGACGGAAGCAGTTCTACAGAGTGAAACCAATCCTACTGAATACTTCATATGTACATGATATTCAATGTGGGATTTTTATATCAATGCGAGGCTTTGGGGTTTTTTTTCTTTTTTGTTTTTTAATTCTTAAATTTTATTTTCCGGCAAGCACCAATCTGGTCTAATAAACCCACAAAGCAGTGGGAGTATCCTAGATGTATTTGTTAAGCAGATATTTCCACTTACCTCTCATCAGAAACATATCAAGTTCGTGAGACTGGTTCACAATGTGGAGACAGGAAGCACAGGAAGAAGAAATGATCAAGGCATTTGCTTTGAAAATGCACACAGGATCCAAACTCTAATACTAAAGTAGCTGCATCTATGTAGGACTAATTGAGGCACACATTATTAAAAAGTGTGTTCTGATACGACGTGAGAAAAATTATTGAATGGCACATCTCAGTCACAGTAACTGGAGGAAGAGGTGTATTTGCTCATCCAGGATCATGTTGTAAACTACAGGGAAAGATTCTGACTTTGGAAGCTACGGCCCCCCTTGATAAGGTTCAAAAGGGAATGTTGAGAACATGCACTGAATGGAGAGTCATTTATACTGAATAAATCTGCCTTGCCCTCCTCTTCCTGTGGGAGCATTTCCCAGATCTTTTTCCTAGAAATTGAATGATGCAGAAAATTGCAGAGCTCTTTTTATAGAGATTTTGTTGTTAAAAATAAATTCACCGCTGGTCGTAAGGCACTTTAAATTTCTTTTACAGTGTACAGGTGTGGTGGGTTGATGCTGGCTAGGTGCCAGGTGCCCACCACAGCCACTCTATCACTCCCCTTGTCAGCTGGACCGGGGAGAAAAAATATATCAAAAGGTCAAGATGAGGACAGGGACAGATTACTCACAAGTTACCATCATAGGCAAAACAGACTTGACTCGGGCAAATTATTTTAATCTACTACCAAGAAAATCAAAGGAGAATAATGAGAAATAACACCAAATCTTAAAACACCTTTCACCCACTCTTCTCTTCTTCCCAGGTTTAACTTGACTTCTGAATTCTCTACCTCCTCCCCATCAGTAGGGCAGGTGAATGGGAAATGGAGGCTGCAGTCAGTTCATCACACATTGTCTTTGCCAATTCTTCCTCCCTAGAAGGAGGACTCCTCACGCTCTTCCCCTGCTCTGGCTGCAGTCGCTGTTTTCCAAGGGTTTTTATTACCCTTCTTAAATACATTATCCCAGAGGTGCTACCACCATTGCTGAAAGGCTTGGCCTTGGCCAGTGATGGGTCTGTCTTGCAGCTGGCTGGCACTAGAGGTCCTACCTCTTCTTTCTGTTACTTGGCCTGGTGGCTGCTGGGCACTAGAGATGGTATACAAGGCTCATACAAGTTTATTGTCCCTTTCCCACCTAAAATGACTTCAAACAGCAGTCATCCTCTAAAAATTTAAAAAGTGTTGAGTCAATTCTCATAATTAAATCATAGGTAAACTTTTGTGTGTTTCTGCTGCTAGTTAGACTATTAGCTAATTTGTTAATGTAATTGTCACTTTGCTTTTTCCACTGCACATTTTTCTTTTTCCTTTTTTGCTTTTGTGAAAGTGTTGCTTAGGACCCAAACATATTGCTTCTTTCCTCCTATCCTTAGCAGAAAGTTTTTTCCCAATTCTCTTACTAGATTATCCCCTTTCTTTCATATTTTGTACTTGTTTCAGTTATTCTCCTATAACTTTCCTAATTCAGTTTTACTCTTTCTTGTTTATTTACTAACCATCAAAGTATTTCAACAATTATTTGCATAGTATTTTGATACAGGTGAAAGTGCAGAAGATTAGGCATGTAGAAAACAAGAAAGAGTTGTGTTTGAGCAAATAAGAAACTCAAAAAAATCGTCATCTTATTTGGAAGGCACATGTGGAAATTTCTGTTGCAGTCTCCTGCTCACAGCTAGGTGGACACTGACTTCAGACACCTGGGCTTTGGCATCTCCAACCTTCACAGATGGAGATTTTGCAGGCTGTATTGGAAACCTATTGCAATACTTGATTACTCTCCCACTGAAAAGTTATTTTTCTCTTTTTTTTTTTTTTAATATATGCAATTTGAACATACTCTGGCTTTTTTATGATCATTGTCTTTTGTTCACTTCTGTTGATCTCTGTGAATAACCTGAGTCTGTCTTGTCTCTTGCTTCCTGTAGGTATGGGAAAGCTGCTTCTAGGTGCCACTGAAACCAGCTCTTCTTGAGGCTAAAACATCACAGCTGCCTCAGCTGGCGCTCACAGGGCTTGTACTCCATCCCCATATTGTTCAGCGCTCTAGAAGTTAAACTGAAGCCCTACTTCTTATTGAGAGTTAAAGCTATCCATAATTTGTAGTCAGAAGAGATTTTTGTTTCGAAACAAGGTCCCACCCGCTCCAGAGCAAGATGGAATTTGCTGCCTCAAATACAAGCTGTTGTGCTGGGGATCACTTCTCCTCCACTGATATCTGACCTTGGGGTGCATGACCTGGAGATGCTGCTCATTGGAGTGGCTTTCTGTGGACAGCACTTTGGGAGCTGGGAACTAGAAGCCTCTTCTGTCTCTTCTGGAGTAAAGCATTCTGCAGACAGTTCTAGAATGTGCATTATTAGAGGATTATAACTTTAAAGCATATGTAAAATGTCAGATGGGACAATGTGGGGGTGATTTCTTTTTTAAAATGTTAAAAAAACCCCAACCTGTTATGTGATTTGTTTAATAAATGTGTCTCTTATGAAAAGGCATTAGATAACAGATGTTATATCTAGAATACGGAGGGAGCTTTTCTACATCTTCTTGTTTATTTAGATTTTCTTCCTGTTCCCTGAGGCAGTAGAAATCTCTATAGTTTTTCATGACTCTTTTATTTAAAAATCTGTGTGCACAGAATACTTTTATAAATACCTTGGAAATAGGATTCCCAACATTTTTTTCATTTTTCTTTTCCTGTCTGAAATTCCTCTAGATTTTCTCCTCATTCTGTGTCTCCTACAATTTATGTTAAACATAATTTCTTATTTTTCACACTGTGTTATAGACAATAGTGCTGGCTCCTGGGTGTAAAACTTCTACCATCAGTAATGCGGAAAATTCTTCTTTTCTTGTGTAAGAGAAGTGAATATGAAGTGTCAACAGAGTCTCAGCTGAGGTCATATCCGTGGCAGGCCACAGGGCACACAGTGTAATTGGGAAAACAGCAGCAGCAGTGTCTCTGTTTCTTTGTAGATAGGAAGAGCATTTCTTTTTTTTCTCCTCCATAATAGCAGGGATTCATTTAGCAGCTTTGCTGTAACACAATAAATAATTCCTTCCTGCTCCAAAATTTGATCATTTAAAAAATATATTTTGGAATAGGAGGTTACAAATATGTTCTTTAAAATTTAGTGTTTGAAAGACACTTACTACCAGCAAGCTTCTCTCACCGCCAAGGAAGAGCCAGCATTTCCAGGTGTTATCCAGATACTTGTCAACACAGCACATCTGAGTTCAGTTAGATGCTAAAATAGTCAGTCGTGTAATGAGAGATGTGTGGTACTCTGGCCAAATTTGGAAGAAAACCACTGAGGAGTTCTTGACATGTGTCATTTGTGATCCTCTAGTTAATCTTTTTTAATTTTGCTCTTTTTTTATGATGGCTCTTTCAAGAATACATCATTCATACAAAACAGAGACACATATACATGTATGTATTGACATATAAATACTTGATACATCTTATTTAAAGGATTTGAAAAGCTATGCTGAAAAGTACCATGAGTGTATCTCCAGAACGTTACTCTGGATATCATTCAATTAGAGACACAGTAAAGTGTTTCTATTTATAAAAGCATAAATACTAGAAGCAGCTGCTGTGTGGACAATGCAAGGACTGAAATATATCCTATTAAACAGTTTCTTCATAGGCCTGTATAAATTATAGCCTCTTTCAGTTCAGGTTGATGAGAGTAAATGTCTAAATTTGCTGTATAAACTGTCAGTTGTCCACTCCGTTTTCCTGAGTCAGTGTTTTACAGATTGTCGAACTATTTTCTTCCACGGTCCTCCTGTGACTCTTTGGTGCCTGAGGTAGTGAATTATACCTGTTTGTCCTTCTCTACAGTAATATAACTTGCTGGAAGACTGCATTCCCCTAGCCACCCTTCCACCTTTTCCATACAGAACCATCCTTCCACCTTTTCGCTCTGTCTTAGACAAATTACACCCACCTCAGAGGAGACTGCACTTAAGTGAAATACTCCCAAAAGTTTTCAGAGTATGGTGACCTCAAAGGAAACAGAGAATATTTGTCAAGCTTTACAGATTTATCCCTGTGTTTCTCATTGCTATTTTTCAGTGAACGTTTTTCATGTTTTCAGGAATTCACTGTTGTAAAGATGCTGATTGGTGGGTGTTAGGCAGAGAGCTACTGCTTCCTGCTCTCTGTTGATCTCTCATCCTGGGAGGCTGATGAGCAACTCTGGCAGGTGTAGGAGTACAGAATGAAAGCGGAGTTTATGAAGGTCATGTCGCCTTAGCGAAGGGAAGCTCTTTTGTATGTAATAACACCCAAGGAGTGTGTGTATGAGCTAGGATAAATTACAGCAGACCTTATTAATGAGGACACAGTGGCAGGGTAATCGTGTCCTGTATTGGGAGGATCCTCATACATAATGTTCTCTCCAGGAGGCTGCAGCAAGACTGCCACGCTATCAGTCGATATTTCTTTGACTGTAAGGCACAGAATTTGGAAGTTCCAGCTTGAGCAACTTGTGCACCAAAGCATCATCGATTTTAACAAGTGAGCTGAAAGCCATCTCCAGCATGGAGTAACTTAACAACAGAAAAGAAACAACAAAAAACCTAAGCAAAGCAAAACAAAACAAAACAAAACAAAAACCAAGACAGGCAAACAAAAAAACCCACAACAAACTAAAAACACCCCAAACAAAAACAAAACAAAAAAACCCACCAACCCCCCCTTGAAAAAAAACTTTCAACCGAACAAAACACCACCAAGCAAACAGAAAAAAACCCCAAACAAACCATAAAAAACCCCAAAAATCAACCAAAAAAAAAAAAACAAAACCAAAAGAAAATAACTAAACACCAGCAAAAATTTGGAACAAAAGTTTAGAATGCTTTAATTCCAGAAGGGGTTTTTGCTCTAAGTTTGGACTCAGGTTCATATCCTGACATGTTGTGTGCATAAATTCAACTAATGAGCTGGCTACAACGTGTTCAGAGATAAACACAGAAAGACCTTAGTATTTAAGCTAAAATGTATGTTTTAAACATTAAAGATAAATTTAAAAAATAACATAAAATTTTTGTTCTTAAATCAGCAGGGCAACAGGGCAACATCTTCTTGTTGATCAACATGGGATATCCTATAAAACCCAGATTTACAATAGCAAAGTTTGCATTTGTTGTTTAAGCTTCCCTGTAGTTTTTTGATCAAGGATCACATCTCTTTGGATGCCTGACAGGTAAGAGCTTTGCCAACAGAAGTCAGCAGTTTAGACCTGGCTATAATTACCTGATGGTATCCCTATTAAGCAGAATTACCATCCCTATTAACCAGTAGTCATTGCTATTAGGTATCATTAGTCTTAAATTGCTTCCTTGGGACACATCTCAATTAAGCAAATTTCCATGTTAAGTGCATCCTGATTAACTGAACTGCACTGTACTGCTTTGTTTCTTCATGTACCCACTCCAGTAGCCTTCATCCCTCATTTACAACTCCCTCAAAGTCTGGCCTTTCTAAGACTCATTAAAAAATACACTAAACTGAAGTAAGGAATGCAAAAGACCCTAATTTTTGGTGTCTTGCCACATTTCATTAGTTATATTTGAAATTCAAGTTCCACTCTTGCAAGGTGTTAATTTTTTTTCTTTTTCTTGGAATAGCATATTCATTTTAATTAGCATGCAATTCTCCTGTTACAGGGCATTTTCCAGCTTCTGTAAAAGGTTTGGATTATGCATGCAAAAGAGTGATGTGATTATACTATCTAACATATTTTCAGAGAAAGGTATAAAAATAATTCTATTGCTAAAATGATGTCATTTTTCTTTCTCTGGAATGTTTGTGCTTCAGAGGTCAGAGGCAGTGGTTTTAAAAACAACACAGCGATGAATCTCATCACTTTTATTTGTTGAAAGAGCAGTTTTATTACAAGCAGGTTAGAGGTGAAAATAAAGCCAGATGTATTTAATGTGGTTGTTAATTCAGAGTTCAGATTACAACAGTTAGGATAGTCTTGAGTGGGACTCCCCACCCTGCTGGGGTGGGGAACCCAAATAAACCCTTAAATCACATCAAGACTTTCAGTCAAATCCAAACCATGAATATTAATGCATCTGCAAAACACGTTAAAGCCAAAACAGCATTCTTTTAAGAAATTATTACATTTTTAAAGTTGAAATAGTTTTCTTATATAGAAACTATTTATAAATATAAATGACACTGAAATAATATGAATTAAAAAAATTAAAGCACATTCTTGAAAACAGACCTACTTTCCTTCTACTTATGAGAATAGCCTTCCAAAGTAGTTGGCATTTTTTTTAAACACAAACAAAATTTTGATTTTGATTTCCACCAATCCATCTTGTCACTGAATACAGTTGAAAGACATGGTACCTGCACAATTTCTCAGATGTAGTCATGCCGAACTGTCATGAAGAAGAAAAAAAAATAAGTCAATTCAATTCTTTCAGTGATTCTATGGGATTCTGGATGTCAGCTCAGAAATACTAAGTAATTTGATCTTCTTGCCTTCTGAAGTTTTGCAATGGTGAGTGCACACAAACGCACAAATGTATTTCTGAGGCTATTTGGAAGTGCTATCTATTAAACACCCCCTTCTTCCTTGCTGAGAGGATGACAAGGCAGTAAATCAATATCTTCCATGAGAAGACTTTTCAGAAGAGTGGTTTTCATATTTTTGTAACTGTACTCTATTTTATCTGGGTATTTTCATAAATCTTCCTAGACATGCTTAATGCAGTCTAATCTGATTTTTAAATGTTTTTCACCCTAGAAGTCAAGAGGTACCACTGCAGTTATCTCTTTTCCTTCTCAATAAAACAGATGTTAGGACGTCCATAAAAATAAATTCCTTTATTAAGAAAAATGGAATTCAAAGTAAAAAAGACACTTCTGCTCTCAAAATTTCGAGTGATGGAGAACTCATTGCAAAACTAGCTAAAATGTGCAAATGGTCTCATGCTTCTGGGACAGGGTAAAGACGTTTGTTTTTGCTTGGAATTTATTTCCCTTCCATTTCATGTCCCTGTGTTTTCTTTACTAAACTGAAGAAGATATTATTGGCTATATTTAAAAACTGTACAAACACTCCCTAACTTCTGTCTTATAAAGTACCTGCTTGATCTCCTTTAGTCTTAAAAGTCACAAGGAACTGAGGAGCTAAGCTTTTTTTTTCAGCCACTGCCTCAGCCACCCATCACTTACCTCTCTAGATCTGTCCAGGACCTTGTATGAAATCCTGCGTTGACTGTGATCACTGAACTTTCACCTCATGTCCCCCTCTTGCCCACTGCTGCTACATTTCAGGCAGAACGTTCAACCAAGCCATAACTAACCTCCTACTGGGGTTGTGACACTATTTTCAGCATGAGCTAACTAAGAAATAGCCTACTTTGTCTCTAGATGTGGTCAACCAAAGTATGTTATTTGCTTGCTCCCAGTTCACGTGCCAATTAAAATGTGCCACATTTTGCACACTTGGGCAGTATTGACCTTTTTTTTTTGAGGTTACTGAAGAAAAATAGATGGTGCATAGCAAATAAGTATCTTGGACTATAGTAGACCTTCCACTAATAAATCATGTCATGATAAATGACTTCAAATTGCTTGCAAGGGACCATCCAGATATAATCCACTTGTATCATGTTGAAGATGTGCATCTTTATACTTTATTTATCAAAATGACATGTAGTAATTTACATTTAGCTACTACATGTGTGAGAAAAAAGTTTAATCAAGAAATGACACCGATGTAGTTTTTTTCCAAAATACATTAATTACATTTCATTCTTTAATTATTTATTAATGATTTTCAGATTGACCATTCTGTTAATTCTGACAGCTTGAAGACAGATGAATATTTACGCAGGTTTCTTCTTTCATTTTTAGTTAAGTAATTATGTTGTATTGTATTTAGAAAGTTCATGGATGCTTTGATGGTGGCAGCCTGAAATGCCTAATACATATCACAGAATCACAGAATCGTGGAATGGGTCAGGCTGGAATGGACCACAGTGGGTCATCTGGTCCAACCTCCCTGCTCAAGCAGGGTCACCCTAGAGCACATGGCAAAGGATTATGACCAGACAATTCTTGAAGGTCTTCAATGAGGGAGATTCCATAACATCTCTGAGCAACCTGTTCCAGTGCTCAGTTGCTGCACAGTAAAGTTCTGACTCAAAATCAGATGAAGTTTCCTGTGCATCAGTTTCTATCCATTGCCTCTTGTCCTATCGTTTGGCACCACTGAGCAGAGCCTGGATCCAACTTCTTGACATCCTCCCTTTAGGTATCACTGGACTAAAGTTCCCTCTGAGAGGTACTTCTTTTCAGACATAATTTTCTGCTTCAAGCTGTCAGTTTCATGCATACTTTATCCATTAAGATATGGATCCATAAACATAAACTGTCCTGTTTTCCTGAGTTAGCCATACTGTAGAAAATAATACCTTTCTTGACAGAGTTTTATTCTCCTTAAATACAACTTAACAATTCCCACTAGTGTCAGTTATATTGGATACCACAAGCTTATTCTATGTTTTATGTAATAAGAGAATGGATTTTTAACTTGTGTCTTCAACGTATTGATATGAGACTTAGTGGATTTTATGTCTAATTTATACCCTTCAGATTTTATTCATTTTCTTACTACTCTTTTTATTATGTTGGGTTTTTAAAGCCTTCTATTAAGGCAAAAACATTTGAATTGTGAAGTCTATCCCCATGAAAGGAAGATATGCTCTGCATAAAAATGACATGTGTAAATCAGACTGTTTTGATTGCCCGTCTTCTACTGCCATGGAGGAGGATCCCAGAAGGTTCCCCGGGCATTTCCTTCTTTGCAACATCTTTGAATTTTGCAAATTTGTATGAAACTTGTAAGATATGCCATTGTGTGCATGTACATCTCTCTGTGGGTTTTTGACAAAATTCTTCATCACAAATTCTGCTTCGGTTCAGTGGGGGTCATGTTGTGCTACAGGTTGTCATACAGTCATCAGTTAAAACAATCTATTTGAGGCACATCAAACACTGTTGTTTATCACAATGCACCTCAATTTAATCTTTCAAAAGCTAAACTTAGGACTTGGCATTTAATTACATTGTACAAACACAAGAATTTTCACTTTCAATTTCCTGGACAACTGGCCTTACACTAATGACCAATGTTTTTTGGCTCGGACTTCTATTAAGTCTGCAGTTATAGGACTTAATTGGAAAAATGCTATAATCAGAAAAACATATCATTCTGAAAAACAGGAAAAATGGAACACAGTTAAATGACCTTTAGTGGTAGCTGGCAATCTTGTTTCTGTACCCCAGAAAAAGAGATAGGAACTGAGCAATGGTGAAACACGAAACTTCAAGGCAAAGGAAGAAAGACTCCTCCTGTAGCTTACACCTTTAGTCCTTCTATTTTTGTGCACAGTACACACATTTTCTTGGGTAAAAGCTTTTCTGCTTGAATAAAAGAGAAGAATGGATATACTATGTAAAGAGTTGTGGAAGTTATTGTAAAAGGTACAAAGAAAGCACATATTTCTCTCTTCCCCCTTCCAGACAAATGAAAATCCAGATATTTCCTATAAATAGAGACATAATTCTATTGATTGTTATGAAAGTACACAGATACCAGTGAGTCAGTACAGAAAATTTTTGTATGAATTACACCATTACTCTTAGAGGAAACACTTGAAAAGCTGGCTAGCATTTGAATTAAATTTTGATAGCAAAAAATATATAAGATCAAGAATAGAAGCTAGATAAAAACAGAAACTTATATTTATGCATTTAAGGTTGGAAGTAGTTGTGTGTCGTTTTAGGACTGTATAAACCTTAAACGCTTTTTACAAAATTTATTAGACATTTACAGAAGTTATCTTTTTAATGAGGAAAATACCAGGGGAAACTTCTTTGATCTGTGAAAAAATGGGTTAGACAGACAATGGCTTTTTGCTCTGCCCTCAAATATCCATGCCCCATGATGAACACCATGTAGATTACCATGTCTACTATGTATTTACATTCTGGTGCCAGTGTCATCATAGCTGCCTGAGGGATCTGTAACCACTGTGCAGGGACATCTGCCTGATGTTCCTGTCTATTACTTTCTTTTACAAGTACTAGGAAAGATTGCTTTTCCTTTCTTCACATTTCAGTCAGATTTAGTTGGGCAATGATGTGATACACCCAGGAAAAATGGAAAGAAAGGGGCAAATTTGGAAAGAAAAGGTGCAGATGAAAACTGAATGTATTCTTGTACGTGTCAGGCTGCAATGTCATTTTAAGGTTGAATTTGCTGCTGTGTCCCCGATAGGGAAGACATAGGGAAAATTATACCTTTCCTCATTTTTAGGATCCATTTTATGGATGATTTTACCCCGTGAAAATTAGCTCCAATTTCTAACCAGTCTGTTGTAAACAGCAAAATCACTTGTTTATTTTCTTTGTTTATTGTTTATCAGTTTGGGGGTTTTTTTGACTGAACTTGTATAAATATTTAATTGAGTCTTGACAATGCAGGGGGGAATAAAAAAATTGCTGGATGGTTCATTTTTTTGTGGAACAAATCAATACTATATCTTGCAAATTTTGTTTAGAAAACTCTATAGAGACTTATTTTTGCTTAATATTATTATCCTTAATGGGTCTTGTACTTGTGGCCAACGTAGTAGTCAAGTTCACACACACTAAATTCCACTTCAGCCTTCACATCTAAAAGTTTATTATTTGGCAGATTCAAAGATATCTCAGTGGTCATTGTCGGTATCTTTTGGGAGTGAAAAATAAGTTCCGTTAAAGAAAACCCTGACAAGGTCTTAAGAACAGCTTATTGCAGGATCCACTCCAGATCAACTGTATTGATACGGGGCATCAAAGAGAGGAGTGGTTTCCCCAGAGAGTAAAATTAACTGTATACATACTGGGATGTAAGTAAAATCTAAGCAGTCTGAATCCGGCATTATTTGTTCAGTTAATAGACGTGGAAATCAATGTTATTCATATAGTTACTGAAAAGAACCCAAGATTTCTGCAAAAATGTCACTTGGAAATGTGTTATTTTTCTCTAATCTTACACAGTTTTGTTGAGATGGAAATAAGTGTCATGACTGGAAAAGACAAAAGAATATAAATGAGTGTTGCCAAACAGACTGGCATTTCAAGAAAGTAACATTCACATTTTGTATGTGCTATGGCATCTCTCCGTAGATTTCTTAACTCCAGTTAGCCGCCAACAAGTAGGACTCAGTTCTGGACCAAGCTTCTTTTTACACTTGCAGCAGTGGCAGAGAGATCAGACAACAGACTTTTACATAGTTTCTGTTCCTGATTTCCTGACAAAAGAAGTAGTGGGGGAAAAATTAAACCTTATCAGTATTTGGAAGAAATGAATTTGCAGAAGGAAAAGCAATTCACTTTTTGACTGTTATTGTGCTGTATTTTGCCCAAGTATTTGCAAGTGATCATAACATTTTTGTAGTGGATACAAATCAGACACAAATGCAATTTTTCCATTCCATGAAGGAAGAAATTTTAGGCTTACCTGGAATTTTAATAATTTCACTTCCTTTAAATCTCTGCTTTGTTACTGAAGAACTACATTAACTTGTCAGTATGCTGAGCACTGTTAGCAAAAAGCTCATTAGTAATGTTTAACAACAATTTTATTGAGTATAATAATTTATAGATGGGACCTACTAGATCTATATGCCATTAGATAGGTAGTAATACCACTTCTTTCTGTGTAAACTTTCTGCAGTGTATGGGCATATGTGTATTCATTTATTTATTTATTTATTATATTTTTACTTATTGGCTTGTCAAATGAGGAAATTCACAAATTAAGTATTAAATTTTCTATTTTTCTCTCACAATTTGCCCTCTCCAAAAAAAACTTAAAATTGTATAGATGTGACGGAAAAGTTGGGTGTTCTGCATTTGAAACTGTTAATCTGCTGGCCTACAGTAAAATGACCATGAACATGGGTCTGGTTTATATTTAAGATTTATTTTGCTCTCCTTACTTATTTTGAATATTGAACTTGCTTTGCAGCTGATGTCATATAAGTTAATGGGGCTTGTTGTAGAATTAGACACTGCTTAATAGAATGTGAACCAAATTTCATGGTTATTGAGGTGAATGAAAAATTCATTAGTCATGGAATAGAAATTAAAATACTGGCATGGATTGGAAACTTGGTAAGACAGAAAGCTGATTGGAAAAGAAAACAACAATAACAACAACAAAACAAAGCAAAGCAAAAATCTGGAAAAAAATTTAAAATAATTTCCTGCTGGAACAGCCTAGAAGGCAGAACTTGTACATAAGAAAAATCCTCTGAATTGTGTGTGTCATAAAAAATATATATCATTGATTGGGCAGATACCACAACAGTGTACATCACACCATCAAAACATTAGCTCACTGTGGGACAGTAGTTCAAGAAGTCAGCAAAAACTGTAAAACATAAATAGTGTGCATGAAAACTACTGAGAAGTGCAATCTTGTAAGTCTCTGATGCATTATTTGTAATTGTGTCTTCAGTGCTATTCACTTAAACTTAGATTACCAGAAGTAATAAATCATTGTCCAAAATACCTTTTAATAACCTGTGATAATATCTCCATAGAGATAACACAATAGTAGAAATCACTGTTCAGAGATAACATAAAAAGCAGTAGCTATAATAGAGAATTTTTCATAACCTCTCACCTGATGAGTTGAAACAAAGGGGGGAGGTGAAAGGCAAAGGATGTTGTTAATTAGCTATGTGAACACACTCTCTGGTACACTGAGGTAACTCACAGTGGGATCATACCCTCCAGTGTGAGAATCTTGATTCAGAGGTTGTTTGAACAACCTGGTCTAGTGGAAAGTGTCCCTGAAACGAGGTAATCTTCAAGGTCCCTTCCAACCACAACCACTCTATGTTTCTATGATTCTATAAATACAGACAGAGCCACTGCAGACACTCCAGGACACCTGAGACCAGTAGAGGTCACACAGGTCTGTTGTGAGCTCCAGGAACCGCTGGAGGGGCAGCTGGGAGCTAAGCAAGGTGTCTTAAAGTATCCAAATTGACAGTAAATGGTCATGGGTCCATACTACATGTAACTGAGTGCAGAAATTTCTCGTTAGGAAATGGTGCCTTCTGGTTTCAAAATCAAGTGGAACCTCATCCATAAGAAGATATTTAAGTGAAAAAAAATACCCCAGTTATGGTTTACTGTAAAAACATGACTGTATCCTTACTAAGGGTATAGAGTTTTTTCTTCTAGAGCAACTAATCACTCAGACAACAGGCAAATTAACTTTTAAAATTTAGTTAACAACTTGAAAAAGAAATTACTCGCTTTATGTGTTAATCAGGAGAGAAATAAAGACATGAAGAACACTTTTAGATTTTTGGCATGAGTGAATCATTATGTTAATCTAGGCTTGACCTTTATTTCAAAACTCAAGGAAGTACTTTGAGATCACAACTTTCTAGGTGATTGGGAAATGTGCATAAATATTAGCCCAGTCATCTGGAGTCTGACATTTACTTGTTGACAAATAAAAAATAATTTTAAGGAAGCAAGCTAGGATGTCCATTTTCTTCCTACTTATTTAATTTTTCATTCCAGACACATGGAGACATATTTATGAGAAATTAAAAAGCAGGAAGGAGGAGGACTTGCAAAAAGTCATTCCAGCTAAATATTGCTCACATATGAAATGCATATTTTAAAGACTTAACAGATGTAGTTTTGGGGATTTTTTTCCACATGATCTTATGTTGTAAGTTTGAAACAATGAAAAATCAAGGGGCCATAATTATTCCAAAAGTGTAATTTTAATATGTAACTAATTGTACCATGAAGCTTGTCAGAAAGTGATTCTCAAACCTTTTCATCTAAAATGTAATCCAAAAGTGCCGAAGAACAGACAGCTCTCCCTTGAGCATTCTTTTCTTGTTACATTTCTGAAGGCATAATGTTTCTTAAAAGTCAGCAAAATAACCTCTGGTTTCAGGTGACAGGAAAGGAAACTCCTGTCCCTGCTTTGTTACCTTACTGTTATTCAAACTTCAAACCAGTATTTCTATTGATATATATAGTTTTGAGATAAGTATGCATTTCCTAAGCCTCTTGGGGTGAGTTTATGGTTTCCTTTCAGTTCAAAATATCTTTTTGGAGGAAAAATGAATATTCATGTTTTGTTATTGGGTATTAGACTCCAGATTGTTACAAAATGAGGAAAATGTTTAATACTGGATTTTTTTCTTTATTAGATGAGACAGTACAATATTGATAGGACAAGTAATGTGCTTCACATTTTAAATACTTTGTGAGTAGGCCCTCTGGGAAATCTCTACTTATTTACAGTTGAAATGATCTGCAAATAAACTCACTAGGAAACTTCAGTATAGTAAATGGAGAGGGAACACTGAAATGGCAGCCTCAGACAATGAATATTTTTTTAATCTAATCTCTCCGGTCTATAAAACAATTAGAAAATCAGTGATGTGGGTCTCACTTTACACTAATGGGAACAGCTACACTACCATCACTGAGATATTTTGGGTTTACAGGAGCAGAAGTTCTGGGTTATTTATTTACTTGTATTGTGAGTCTGAGATAGCTAGATCTAGGGAAAAAAAAACCCCAACCCCATTTAAATTCTCTAATAGGTGATAAGGGAAATGGGACATGAGTTAATATGCACCAAAGGCAGAGTTTTCTATGTTCAAGATTGCTGAAGAAGACTTAATATTCAAGATCAAGCTGCTAATAATTTTGCAGGAGTTTGATTTCCTGAGTCAGGTGTTCCCTGAAAAATTGTTATTTGAATACAGGAAAATGCCCAGACAAACACCACCCCCCCCCCAAAACACAACCCCCACAAACCAACCAAACACAACCAAC
>VXBT01007265.1:790-15563 GCA_013400235.1 Oriolus oriolus | reverse complement strand
CAACCCAACCCAAACAAAGCCAAACAACCCCCCCCAAACCACAAACAAACAAACAAAAACCAAAACAACAAAAAAACAAACAAACACAAAAACCAAAAAACCCAAACCAGCCAAAAAAAAACCCCACTGTTGCAGTTTGGAGGGCAGGATGCGGGAAGAGCACATATTTGGGAAATAAGCAGTGGATAGAAACAGTAATTGGACAGGGTAACAGAATGCCAGGGAACAATTAGATTGTGAAAGCAACAGATACAGAGCTCTAAGATCAGCATCAGGATGGTGTTATGCAGAAATTGAATGACCACATTGAAAAACAATAAGAAAATAGTATCATTTGACTTTGAAAACTGAGTAAAACACGATAACTTTTTAACAAAGAAAACATTCCTTCATATTTGTACTTGCAACAAAAAGTAAACCCCAATGCAGGGAAGGAGCTGTGTCGAACTAAAGCTGAGACATGATTCTCAGTGGCTCTCCATCCTGTGAACCAGCTCAAGAAGTGATGATGGTTTTGCCAGGGTAGACAGTTACTGGCAGCAGGGCAACCAAGAGGCATCTTGGCAACCTCGATTTCCAGAGGCAAAGAAGCTCTGCTGAACTTGCTTTCTTCCTACACATGCATGGAATTTCTTTAACTTAACAAGGTGAAAGTAGTCACAGTTGTTCTCCATTCCTCTCAGAATGAAGTTTTCTGGGATGAGTTAATCCATCACGATTAAGTAATTAGCATAAATTGTGCCATAGGTCCTCAGTGCAAAGTGCACCATCCCCTTCAGGTGTGCAGGTGCAAGACGTGTGCTGTAGCCACCACCACTAACCCATCACTAAAAGAGTGTGATTTTGGGGCATGGGGAAGACTGTAAGTCACACAAAACTGATGGTAGGGAGGCAAGAGAGGAGGAAGGACTAATGTCCTGTTTTGAGAACCAGGAGAGGGTGGAGTGGGAACATCACAAACACAAGAGGAACCTGGTGTGGAAGGCCTGATTTGTATGGTGATAACAATAATGAAAATGGGATTTTGACAAACTTTTAGGGTAAGAAAGGGAAAAGTAAAGTTTTCCATAAAATAAAAATAGGTTAAACATATAGGTTTTAGATGGTGCCCAAATTACAACGTGACTGAAGAAAAATTTGAGGAGTTCTTAGAAACAAGAGACTTCTTCAGAAGAGAAAAATCTTTAGCTAATAATTGCTAAACACTTTATTTTCAGAAGGTGAGAAGTTATGTCAGCACTACCATTCAGTCTATCCTCAGTTCTTATGCTCTTTCCCTTGGTGTGTTTTCTTGCTTCTTGTGGGAGGAAATGTGTTACAGTATATGCTACTGCAGTTTTTCTTAAGATTTAACAGCATTTTTGGAGCTTCTTCAACAGCCTTTGTGATTTTTTGGTGCCAAACTTCCTGTGTCAATTTTAATCTCATTTTTTCTCTACACTTTGGTATTTGAGACTTCATTACTGGGTAGGGTTAGGTAAGTTCCCTTTAAGTCAAGGGTTTTTCTTACCTGAAGGGAAAATCCTGATTTCTTGTTGCAGAGCAGTCCTTACTGATCCTTTATATGCAGGAGTGGTATATGAGGTACCCTCTATCCATTTTGCACAAGGTCAGCTTAGATGTTTTCAGAAATGCCTTCTTCTAAATTAAAAAAAAAAAAAAATACATCTGCCTTTCTGTTTTGCATAATATTAATAATTATGTAATTACAGCTCATTAACGTGCACATGCACATGGTGTTTTGTTCTGCTTTGTGGTCTGACATATATAGACCTCACTACTATTTGAAGGATCATTTAAAAATAAACCATCATTGAACAAAAATCCAGAAATGTGTGACAGGCCCTATTCAGAGCAGAACACTCAAAATTTGTCTTGGCTGGGGTTTAGCTGCTGTTTAATAGACTATTAGCTCCAATTTGCTACTGCTTTATTTGTGTCAACGCACTCTGATCTGAGCATTTTTGTGAACTATTTTGCTCTGAATATAACTAGAAAATATTCCAAAAATGCCATTCACCAGTGAGATGCAAGTTGAACTTGTGTGTGCCTAGCAAGACTTGCATGTCATTAATTACAAGATCTGCTCTACCTCTGACTGAAAGCTTTCAGATAAATCACTTTAAGTGAGAAAAAGGAAAATCTGTAGCACTTATGCAAGACCATGTTGATTCTGAGTATTTTCACCAGAAATTTTCAAATTATTAAGAATTGTGCTAATAATTTTTTTCTGATCCTGATCAATTTTTACAGATTTTGTATACTTAAACATTTGGTCTTCGATATACTAGATGTAATAGTTTTCCAGTTTTATCAAAATTAGCTTTCAAAAATTGTTTTCATCCATTTTTTACCACTCCTCTCCAACGAAAGTTGACACCCTCCCCCCCACTTTTTGTCTGCTTTTTCCAGTGCTTATACCTTATTTCTTACCTGATTTTTAAATTATGCCTGGGCCATAGGTGAATCAGAGCAGGGTTCAATTTTGTCAGCTCCTAGTTTGAGAAGAAAGAAAAAGAATAATTATTTTCTCTCAAGACTGCTTTCACTCAAGATGTACCATTATGGTGCACAGAGCAGATTACTGCAAAATCTGGGTAGCAAAAAGTAGGCTGACTTTTCCTCAGGGAGAACAAAACTTAAATTTCAGGTCCCAGCTTCCTAGGAAAGTTCTTTAACTGTGAAACTCTTCTGAGGAAGTGGACACAGAAGACCCAATTCAACTGACTCCTTCATCTGCTTGGATCTTTATATCTGTAGATGTTTCCTTACAGTCTCAAAGGAGTGAGAGATAACAGCATCTCCTAGAAGTCCACTAACTACATAATTACAGTACCTAAATTAGCTGCACTGGATTATGCATTTGAGTTTGTGTGAGATACACATGTAGTAGTGAATCTGTCATTTTGAGATTTTCTTATCATTTACTTCCTGTATAGCCTCTTACAACTCATAAAATAGTAGACAAAATTATTTGTAGAGCCCAATTTGGCATCTAAATAAGATACTGTCTCTAAATATGGGTCTGAAATTTGCTGTCAGGCACAGCTATATTTGTTATGTGACAGCATCTGAATCATAGACGCAGAATCATAATCATTTAGGTTGGAAAGGAGCTGAGAAAGCAACCCAGCCCATTCCCACCCCCCAGCAGGGGTGATAATGAACTCTGACTTGCCTGTGCACTGCCCCAGTTGAGACCTCTGTTTCAGAAAAATGGAAATACATTTTGTGCTAGGGAAGCACCCACCGTACTGAAGAGCCAGGAGATCCTGTCTCCCTGCCTTTCAGACTTCCACACCAAAGCAGCAAAAGAAAGTATAGGAATTTCCTATCCTACCCAAGAACTGCTGGTGATTTTACCACAAAAAGGTTTAAGGAAAATGAAAATTTCTCATGCCCTCTTCCTTCTATGTAATCTGAAGAGAAAAAAAGGATCCAAAGATAAACAATGCTCCATTGTGAACAATTAATTTCAAACCAATATATTAAATTTAAATTTCTTGATGCCTGTCTGACAAACTTACAAGTTGTTGAAACTGGAAAGAGAATTTCTAAAAGAATCTCCCTACTCAACACTATTTTAGCTTTACATAAGCATTTTGAACAGAAAAATAAAAATCAGAAAAGCAAGGCAAGATATGCATTCTATATTTTGACTGTTCTGTACCAAGGAATAAATGTAATAAAGGCTGCAGTTAGCTTTAGGTAAACAAGTTTAGCAAGGATTTTGAAATATTTTTTTCCTGAATAAGAAAGCTCAGGGACTCTATAGTCTTTATAAAGAACTTCACAAAGGTATGGACTTTAGCCAGCCAGAGGAAAATTTTTTATAGTACATAAAATGAGAGGGGAAAAAAAGTTATATTCCTGTGTTATTCAGTAAGAAACCTCCACACACCATTTCTATACTCATCCTAGAAATATATCTCTAGTTATTAGTAAGATATTACATCAGTGTGCATTATGTGAATTTACATAACAATTTAAGATAGTTTAGTAATTAACTTTTTAGAAATACAGTTTCTGGATTAGTTAGGGAATGTCTTATATAGAAGTTTGGAAATACTTTTTCATTGACCACTGTGCTCTGAAATACTCCATTATTGGTATTATCCTTCACCATTAACACTGATGGGTGTTCCTGCAATTAGACATTCACCTTTTTCTCTTTATTACCTGAGGCACAAGATTATATCGGTACTAACTTTAATCCACTGATCTATTTCAAGCTGAAATGTTATCTGTCTTTCCCAGCATATCTCTGATGGTCTCCATATGCACAGACTTAATCAAATCACTTTTGTGCTTTTCTGCTCAGAACCTGTTTTGACAGATCTAACCTAGTCTATGGAAATTGGTGTCCTTCTATGTTATCTGATGATCACTACAAATTAGACTTCCCTTACTTCCATTCTAACAAAAAAATTAAATTATTTTTTTAATTCAGATGGGAGTGGGAGTTTTAGTGTAGGTCACTTTTACTTGAAGAACCAACAGCAACAAGTTCCATATTATTTCCCTTAAATGTTCTTGTGAACATAAATTGTTCTTAACTTCAGGAAGAACCAATAAGTATAAAACTTTAAAGACATCATTGCCTGCTAAACAAGCAGATATGTACTTCTGTGTACCTGTATGAAATTCTGCTATTTGAACACACTGAAATAGGTACATTTGTGATACTGCACTCCAGTCATTTATGACTGATATATTCCATCATTTAGAACACTGGTGAATAATTCTTGTTTTAACCAACACATCAAATTCTGAAAGCAGAAATCTGCATGGGTGGCATAGGTCATTCTTCTGTCGTGTATCTCAGAAGCCAATGTTTCTATTTCGAGATTGATTATGAAGAAATATGAAAGACAATATGCATGTTTCCTTGCCTCTGGAATTTTTTAGCAAGTCACATACAGAATTTAAATAACTTACATTATGTTTTCAAGCAGCATAGAGAAAAAAAAAACAACAACTTCTTAAGGGTTGTTTGGCTGGTTGCCTTTTTCAAAAGAACACTTGTTGATTTTTTTTTTTTTTTGATGGCAACAGGCAAAAGTTACTCCCCTCTTTTTTTCTCTTGACTCCTGCTTGATTAAGGCAGCTTCCTCAGGAAGCAATCATCTACTAGACAAGAATAAAAAGGAAAATCTGAAAAAGCCTCACGGGGCTAGGTGGAGGTAAAAACATGTAGCAAAAAGCATACTTCTTTCACTGTTAAGCTGCACAGTGGATTTCCCTGCTCATTACTGCACCCTGAAAAAAGAATCGCAGAGCCAAAAGCCTTAAATGAAAGGCACAGACAGCTTCTCATTATTGCTCCATCAAAAAAGCCCTTCTACATAATGCTTGGAAAGTACATCAAATGGTGTCAAAACTAACAGATCTGCCCAAAGTACTGTAACAGAACGAACTTTACCTGGGTGTTGCCCAACTCGACAGATACGAATTACAAAGGTTCTCATGGCAGTACACTCTGGGGTACTCTGTGGAGTCCACAGCCTCACGAGGGTTTAACTCCTTCCGTTGCTTCCAAGCAGTATCAGTGTGGAAAGAATGGCTTTCCATTTACTTCAGAACGTATCACTGATGAAGAAAACATCCAATGCTTGTCCCTGTTCTTACCCCTTAGTGCCAGTTAGTGCAGAAAAGATCCAAAAAAGGGTTTATCCACACTCTCATGAATGGGAAAAATGCAGCTCCAGATAGATTCCTGGAATTGTCCCTTAACTACAAAATGGGATGCAGTAAGATGAGTCAGAAATGAGGGGCTAAAAAGAGTTTGCTATCACACAAGGAGCAGAGGGATGTGGGATTCAACAGTTCTTGGGTAAGAGAGGTAATCATTGTGACTCTCGCAAGCATTGCATGCAACAAAATCCAAGATCTTGAAGAGATTTTGAAATATGAAGATGGTCTTATTTTGGTTGGTTTTTCTTTTGGGTTTTGGGTTTGTTTGTAAGAGTAGTTGTCAGAAATTGTTTTGGAAGCATTTGCTGCCAGATTACTGTGAGGTTGTCACAAGTCTCTCAAGATAGGAGATTTACTAATTTGAGTTTCATATCAGAAACTCTTCAAAGTGAAGAGATACTACGTTTGTAATGCCACCAGTTAGCTTTTTCTGCTCATCCGCACCTTCTTTCTACAAGATTGTTACTGAATGAATTTGGAAAGTCTTACTGTGAAAGATTGTTGGGTTAAATTGGTGTTTGGCTTAGTAAGTAAATCTAGAAGGCTTATCAGAATCCTTCAGAAAATATATTAGAATTCTAACCTTGTTTTTTGTCCTGGTTTCATCCTTTTGAGATGTAAGTTTCCAAAACATTGCAGAGATTCTCTCTCATGAATATTAGTTCAGAGAGGAAGAAGGAGGAACAGGATAACCATCAAACTGTCAGTTTGAAGGTAGAGGGTGAAAAATTATATAGCCAAAACCTGTGAGACTGCAATTCGATGCAGCATAGTTTTAGAAATAACTCTGAAGTAGTAAAACACTGCCCAGCTATTTCAGATTATAATTACTTCAGGAGCTGATGCTGTGCTGTGTTGAACATATTTATACTGTGCATTGCATGCATGGATAAACAGAGGTTTTAAACAGATCAGCATAAAGAGATAACCAGAAAAACAAGTTTGATAGACATAGAGTAACCTGTAGTGACATAAAACTTTTCTATAGTATTATTATGCAGATCCAGCTTTATACAGTATCTGCAAGTGAACTAATAATAGCACTTCCATGATTTATTTTGGATAAATCCATATATATCTCAAAAACACTCTCAGCAGAGCATCGTTATTACTTTATTAAATACTACTTTTGCCTACTTGAGCTTAACAAACAAATCTAATGGTATGAAAGAATTTAATTTCAGAGCTGAATGATAATTTTTCAGGCATGGTTAATTCACATAATTCAAAGTTAATTATGTTTGCAATATTAGAGAGTGCAGTAATTTTGTTCTGTTCAGCTGCAGCTCTTATTAAATCTTACGTTTTGATTAGGAAAGCCAGGCTTTAAGAATGTACAGCAAATTTAAAAAAATGGCAAGGTATGGGGAAATGTTTTTAGGCACATGCTTTTGTTCACATTCACATCCTCTCTTGTGTGACATCATTTTGCCAATCCAAAGCTGAGTGAGATACACTGAAATATTTATTTACACTTCATCCTATATATTCAATTTTTTAAGCATTTGGGAATACTAAACTAGATGTCCCCAAGCCACTTGATCTACTAATGTACAATGGGTTCTTCATCTGTACTTTTTGTACCAAGCAGTATTTCCCCTGCTGTATTCCTCAGTGGAAAAGAAAGGCTCAACATGACAGAGATTTACAGAATCAGTTAGGAAGTGTCAGAGACTTACTGACAGGGGATCAATTTATTTCACTGTTAGACTTGCAGCATTGATTAGATATTGCTAAGATTGTTTTCAGTAAATACATTTAAATAGCATTTAAAGGTGTGATACTCTGTACAAGCTGTATTTCTAGAAGAAGAAAGCTGAATGCGTGAGGTTGATGGGGTGTTCACAATCTGAGATCATGTGGGAACTGTCTGGTTTTGAAGGCATTTGCAAGGCTTGAAGCTCCCTCCTGAGTTTCTGCTTCCTGTGTAATTTTGGTGATATTTGTTAGACTGACATGACTAGGTTGAGGTTACC
Source organism: Oriolus oriolus (assembly GCA_013400235.1). Lineage (NCBI taxonomy): Eukaryota > Metazoa > Chordata > Aves > Passeriformes > Corvidae > Oriolus > Oriolus oriolus. The sequence continues at coordinate 7,893 of VXBT01007265.1, read as the reverse complement.
AATCTGAATATGGTACCTTCGTTTGAGTTTATACAGTCTTCCTTTAGATATATGCTATAGAACAGGAGCAGAATCATTGTCCTGTCTCACAGCAATACAGTGATGCTAAATACAGCACACTGATGTTCTCCAGTCATGCTACAACATTTGAGTTGAAGATACACAGCTACTTCATGAAGGTGTAGCAAAAGTATGCCTGGTCTCACACTGTACTGGCGGCAATAGGAATTTCTAACTCTTCAATACTGGTACAGATCCCAGCTCTTCTCTGGGCTGATTCCACTGTCACTGGACTTTACAGAGGCTTTCAAAAACATTAGACACAAACTTCTACCTCCAACACAAACTTGTCTCCTCAGTGTGGCTTTCAACTTCCTTTTACTGTGGTGTTTTTTTGGTTTTTCATTTGGTTTTTTTTGTTTGTTTTCCCTAAATTAAGCCTTTCCAATACAGTTTTTAGTTTTGACTTCCATATTTAAAAGGCTAGAGATGCTTCTATATTTGCTGACATACAAAAAAAACTATAGTGAACTGTACGTTCTCAGACTTGAGCACTTGAAAGGGAGAGGCAAAGAGCTGCATATGCCAGGAACTAACAGAGAATAGTTTTCATTGAGCAGTCTCAATTAATCACAGAATCCCTTTTTCCCTGAATAAGGCAGGATCCTATGACAAAAGCAAAATGGAACCCCATTATTCATTAGCTGAAGGTTCATCACATACTGATGGAGTTTTAACTATATCAGTATTCCTTGTGTGACAGAAGGAAGGAAGCCTGTGTAAAATCCTGAATGTGTAGCCTTAATTCTTGTACTTTCTATCTTTTGCTGTTCTTTTAGTAAAGTATTTCTGTGACATTGTCAACTCATATTTGGTCTTGGAGTTCATTGCATGGAGTGTGTCATCGCTGCTGTCAGGCTGCAGGAAGCTGAGAAATAAACCAGGCCTTTGAAGCTAGCAATTTTAATAAAGTGCTAATAGCCAGAGAATATCTGTGGACAGTGAGGATATAAGTCACTTAATGACTGTTAAAATTCCAGGCTAAAAGATTTCCACAGACCTGAGAATCCCTGCTGCAAGGAGGATTGTTATTGGGATGAAAGCCATTTTCTCTCCTTGTGCCAAATTTAATCATATAGAATCTTGTTCTCTTCTGTTAAATCTTCTTTCTCATGCTTTTGACAAAGTAAATGTAATATTTGATTATAGTTGGAAAGAATGTTAGCAGGAAGACCAGAAACTTCTGAAGAATGGTGAGATCATTTATGTGTAATTACAGCACAGTGTCAGGCCCTGGGTTGGCTCTGAATGGATTTACTAATGCAGTCATCATCTTGTTGTTCACAGTCAGCAGCCACGCTGCTGCAGTGTAACTAGAATAATAATAAAGCCACATATATTTTTGCAGAGGTAAGATAGTTTCCTAGAATGTCTGACATTTCACTGCTGGTGACTGGAGTAAAATGTCAATGCACTGAACTCTGATGGGATTCTGAATATTGATATCTAAAAACAGGACCTATTAATTTTCTTTGACTTTATATGTATATGTATGTATATATATATATGTATGTGTATGTATATATGTATGTATGTATATGTTACTGGAAATAAATATGAAGGCATCATTAGTGGAAAATTGTCCGCTTAAAACAAATGGTATTATCTTCCCACTTAATGTCTTTTCATAAAGAACTTGTGGAACAGACCTTGCTCTTTCATAGCTTTTCCAGAAATTTAGGGTCTGTCTTTCAGAAAAATTTCTCCTTTCCAAGAACTAAATGTTCTGGAATTTTGAATGTTTTCAAATTTTGAATGTTTTTGAACATCCACTAATAAGAAGTGATATTTCAAAGACAGTGTATGGTGCACTGCAGTGAGAGGTTTTTCATACTGGTGGAAGCAAGATTCAAGGAACTCATCACCTTCTCAGAACTGCTGCATTTGTCTAATGCATATTAGGCACAGAGAAAACTAGCACATGAATAAATAATATTTGCCACAAGGGTACTTTCTGAGAAGCTGGAAGAGGAGTTAACTGGGAATGGGGAAATCTGAAGTCCAGAAACAGGGTGCTGGGAAGAAATGCTAGCGTTATAATAGTTTGTGTGCTTCTCAGATGTGATCCACCAATGCAGGGGATTATTCATACCCCCATCATCAAACTAGACACAATGTATTGCTCAAATTAATGAAGTGCATATCTACTGGGAAGTCTCTAGTGAAGAAAGTTATCAAAGTCCTTTCTTTACCCCTATATCTTCTTTCTATTTTTTATCTTTAAAATAAGTAAATAAACAAACAAGTGAGAAAAACAAGAGTACCAGCTTCCTGTTTCCACAATTCATGCTTGGATATAAAAGCAAAATTATAACCTCTGGCACCAGGAGGTGTTTTCAAGTCTGAGAAGATGAAATGTTTCTCCTGTAGAATGTGGTGGTAGTTGATAAAAAGTGTCTCACACTGCATGGGCCTGCTGGGGCTGTGCCTTGCAGCTTCACCGCTGGGTTTTCACTGACAGAGTTCATGCCACCATTTCCCTGGCAGTGTTAGCAGAGGCAGCTTGGACTGTGCTCAAGAGTCCATGTTATTACATTACCAGAAAACGTAAAAATCTTTTTTTCTGCTCCTGTACTCCTCATGTAGCTACTCAAGGTTGCTCAGAAAATCCATGTTGAGAAAGCTGGTTGCTGCAAGAGGTTTTGTGGTTTGTATTGCTGAGTTGCCCAGTGACTTACCTGTGAGCTTAAGGAGGCTGCTGATTCACATATGTCCCCGGTGGTTATCTGCTTGGTATGTTTGATAACTTGAAAGTTTGGATGAATTCTGCCTGCTGAAGTTCAGCTCAAAATTCTGCTTTGCTTCTTATGCTTCAAACCTTCAGGAGCTCTAGTTTATCATCTAGTGACATGTAATAGCTGAAACAAGCGGGAACAGTCCTGGCAAGATAATTTCTGAAGCCAACTGCTTTTCACATTACACACTGTGAGAGAAATACAGATCCAAGTAGAAACAGTAAATGTCAAATGATTCTCTACTACAGTTTTCTGGCCACTATTGAGTGCTCCTTAGGATTTAATCAAAATATGTTATGAAGTGTAATACACCACAGCACAGCGGGCCTAGGACTGGAGCAACTTTGTGGGTCATTGAATCCACTGTTCTGCTGATGAAGACAAGTGGAATCCCAGTTAAAAATCACTCAAATATTATCCTGAAATCTGCTAAGAACATGCTCTGGAACATGACTCTTCTCGCAACTACAGATGTCCTAAACTGAGGAGCACTTTACCCATTTATTTTTGTATCTGATTTTGTGTTTTGTATCCAATGCATATCCTCCAGAGAATATATTTTTTTTTTTTTTGCTCTGTAGTGACTAGATGCCACAATCAAAATAAAACATCTTTCATACTAGAGACATATATATGTGTGTATATATATACAGAGAGAGAGAGAAGGCAGGTCTAATGAAAGAACATATCTAAATGGACAAAATAAATCTAGGAAAAAAGGAACCTGATTATTTCCTATTTACAGATGGCTCCACAGCTCAGTTAAATAGTGAGCCAGATTTTCAAGCATTTAGCAACCTAAAATGCAGATGGTGCCTTTGTGTTTTCAAAAGCACCTGTCTGTGCATTAATACAGCTGTGAGCTAACCAGCTTTAAAAATCCGTGCTGGAATTGGTTGTCCATCCTATACAGGAAATCTTCAGTAAAACTAGGAATCAAGCTCTAAATCAGGTATTTTAACAATCATCTTATCTTTCTATAAAAGCGTGTGAAATGACTCTTCAGATGACACACAGCCTATGAATGTGAGCTTCTGCAATTAAAGCTTATATTCAGACAGGCTGGAGCACTGGATCATTTTCTCAGATCTTTCCTCCTGCAATCCTGAACCACTTTCTCAAAGTTCCCTGCAGGCTGCACTATTTTCCCTGCCTTGACTAATCCTTTTTTAGTTTGCCTTCCTCTTAGACCCAGAAAATGGAAAGTGGAGGTACATTTGTATGAATTCTGGAGGGCTAGTTTTGTTGCAAGTAATTTCTTAAAGGCCTAATTGTACTTGCTTGCTAAAAGCATAAAGCATAATTATAATTCCAAGTATACATTTAAAAATTAAACATGGCACAGTGCTTATAAATGGATTGCTTTGAAGACAGGGAAAGGGCAGACAAAGCTCTATTACACATTCATTTTGGTTTTGTCTGATTCCTCTCCAAGTTCTGAACACAAATGTTTTCACGTGATCTCTTCCCTTCCCACTGCTGTATAAGTACACTCAAGGTCATTCTATTGGACCTGCTTCTTTTTGGCTGTTTTTTAAATCATTTTCTGTTGTAGAAGAGATCAGGAAAGTGCTCAGAGGAGCAGGCCAACCTCTCAGGTGTCCACTTACTCAGCTCTGATTTCTAACATTGAAAACTGCAGATGGGATGGATACACTGAAGGTACATGGAGTGCAATTGCTATAAATGTTTTATTGCTGGACAAATTTTTAGATAGCCAGTCTGAGAAATGTGTGCGAGAAGAATGAGGCATGATTTAAAGGCAGGAATAAAACATACATCTTCACTAATTTATCTCAAATGCAGAGGAACAATTATAGAAGCAGTCCTCTGGGGACCTCACAACATTTGCTGCAGACAAAGCGCCTTTCCACTGAAGCACCATATTGTGTCCTGACTGCATTCAGCTGTGTCAGCAGGTTATGTTTAAAATCCACTTTAAAGTGAACTTGGGGTCTAGGTATGTTTTCCTCTTAATTAACCCGCATAATCTGTTTTTGTACATAATTCATCCCTTCATTTGCATTTTAATTAGGGAGTGTGCAAAATGTCAAGTCTAATTGGCTCAGGAAGACGTGGTACAACAAAGCCCTGGACTAAATGTAGCTGTGGGCAGTGCACTGAACAGCTGGCTTGCAGTTCAGGTTAGGGCTTCAGTACAGGTAAGGGGTTTTGTTCACCTATTTTTCTGTGACTAAATGTATCAACGCTAATTTCACAAGAAGTAAAACCAGAGGACCTGCAGACCCCTTGCTCCTGCTTTTTAATGACAGGTAGCCTGTTTCCTCTTGCCTCTATGAAGTCCAGATGCAGTCCTTTTACCCTGATGGAATTAAATCCCGGTCTCTTCTTGATTTCTGAACCTTCCCTTTCTCTGCTGGATATCTCCAGTAATCTTACAGCAGCTGTAGAAGGAGAGAAAAAACACAGACTGGGCTTCCTAAAATACTTTAATGAAATTGTCACTTACCAGCTGGCTGAGAGACGATGTTTTGCAGCCCTCACAGGGGCTCTGAGCTTCACTGACCTATTCAAACTTGCCACTTCCCATTCTCTGAAGAAAGCACCTGGCCCCAGTAAGCCATGTTACCTTGCCTTCACTGGAGATATCCACAAGAAGGGTGACAGGCTCTCCCCCTCTGGGGCATGGTGGTAAGCAGTGTGCAGGGATGGGTGCTGCTGTGAGCTGGGAGGAAGTCGTGAGGCTGTCAGTGCTCTGGGCTGTGTGTCTGGGACACATCTAGTGGCCACCAAGCTGTATGCGGACTCCACTTTCTGAAATGTATTTTATTGTGGAAGTCTTCATAGAAGAGCTTAATTCCAAGTACCTCCTGTTATAACTTACTAAGGAGGATAACTTTAGTTCATCCTGTGACATTATCTGGTTTCTGGTTAATTTTTATTTTTTTTCTTCTCAGTTCACTCTCTTGTCTTCACATTTCATTATTCGCACAGAGGCTTTTTAAAATTATATACCATCTGAAAGAATTGTTTATAGGTTTGAGGATATGTTGAAGTATTTTCATTTCCAGGTGTGGGAAGAGTAGGGAGCTTGGTAGGTAGATGAAAAGCCTTTGAAAGTAGAAATGGAAAATATGTTATAGATTTGTTTCTGCTAGAATTCTTTTCAGACGTCTGGAATGACACATTCTGTGTGTAGCTGGAAAAAAGAGTAACACTCAGAGACATCTCTTCTGTAGTTAAAACATTTCATTGAAGGTTTCTTAGACTGAAAACGCAGCATGGTGCTCTTACAGTTTTGTTTTACACTGTATTTTTTCTTCAGTGCATGTTATTATGTGATGGTGCAAAATTAACAACGAAACTAGGACATCCACATTGTTTATAAAAATTTAACATTCTGGCTCATGAAGTATATAAAATATTTTATATTTTACTTATTTTCTTTGTTGTTGTTGTTGTTGGTTTTGATTAAGGGACATATTTAAATCCCCTCATTTACCTTTTTTCTTATTTCTGGAATTAATTTCCCAGTATGAATAAAAAGAGATGAAATTGAGTCTCCTAATTATTCATTCATGACTAATACACTCTTAGCAAATTCCCTAGCATGTTCATATAGTGCAGCTGGCATTTTTGACAACTTTTTTGATGTGTTTCGTGTTCATATATTAGACTTGAATAGAAGCTTAATAAATATAAGGTTTCATTAAGAAATATCAGATCTAAGAAAAGGGTTTCAAGGTAGGTTTTCAAGCAACTTGGTGACAGGCACAGGTGTGAAAGGAGTTAATTTATAGTTGAGCAACATCATAGAAAATTACATTGGGTGAAAAGATTGCTTTAAAGATTTAAATAATTTGTACTAACATAGGCAAATATGTCTGAGATATGATTTTTCAGAGGAAGAGGTGGAACCTATGTGACTGCTAACAGCTATCTCATTCAGATCAGATACCACTGAGAGTTACCATTTAAACATGTTAAATAAGCAAACTTCTTTTTGACAAAATAATCCAAAACACAAACCTTAAGTCTATGAAGGATCATAGGGAGGATGTGTCACTCACAGAAATCATTAAATACGTGAGTTTATTGTCAAAGGCTCTGGAGGTCTGGAGGCTGTCTGCAATTGCTGCTTCATCAAAATCCATTAGGATGGAAAAAAACAACCCAAAACCAAATCAAGGTGTCAACAAGAAGAAAGTCCTCTCTGTGAAATGTAAAAGACAGCTCCTGAAGCTGCCTGGTGTACCTCCTCTGAGGAATACCAGTTAATATTTTTCACAAAATACAACTTAATTGCCTTTTTCTATTGTTGTGCTTACTTAGCACTCATTAAAAAAA
>VXBT01007264.1:0-25108 GCA_013400235.1 Oriolus oriolus | reverse complement strand
ATATATATATATATAAAATGTGTCAGATCATTCAAAATAATAATTTAATAATATTGAATTGACTCAGGCAAGAAAATGTGATATTTAGTTAGCAATAGTAAAAAATAACCTATTTCCACTACCTTTAAAGTATTAACTAGTGAGTAATAAAACAATTTTGCTCATAATTTGAATTCTCTTTTCAGGGTTTCCATAGGGTATTACAATATTATTCAACAAATATCAGTCTGTTCCTAACTTTGCTTGGAAATATTTTCATTTTCAGAAGACTTGTTGCTATCAAGAAGGAAAATGACACAGTAATCTGCAACAAAACTATTTCCTTCCTGGAGCTAAAACACCAGGCAGTCCCTACATTGACAAATAAAATAGGTCATATTACCCCAGAAGTACAGAAATGTAAAAGAGGAAGAAACTTCCAAGGAATGTCTCACAAAGTCTGCATCAGAAAATCCATTGTTGCGGTGTGCCCTGATTCCCACCGCGGTGCCCCGGACTTGGCCAAACCGAAGGCCCAGTGGTTTGAATCGGCCAGGGCCCAAGAACCATAACATGGCTGCCCGTCCCAACACGGCTGCCCTGAGGCAGCTTGGCGGGAAAAGCCGTTGGCTGAAGCGGGAAAGACGTGACACCCTGCACGTCTGCAATGGCTGCCGCTCTCCCCTCCTCCCAGTTACACCATTCCTTTTGATTGGCCCACGCTCGCCCTCCCTGCCTGCCCTCCCTGCCTACCCTCCCTCTCATTCGTTTCTCTGTCTGTTTCCCTGCCTATGCACCTCTTAAATGTTGTGTGACTGGTTATTTCAAGCATGCTCCACCCCTGTTGCTTCCGTATAAAACCCCCTGAACAGAGCTCTTCAGGGCTCTTCTCTGCCCCTCTCCCTTTGTTTAGTAAATCTGTTCTCGCCCCTGAGAAGAGTCCCTCGCTCTCTCTTTTCACCTCAACACCCTATCCAACACTGGACGAGGCAAGCCCTGCCTGGAACCTCGCACATCCTCTCACAGAGAGATCAGCCTCCATCTTCCCCCACAGCGGTGAGGCAGGTTGCTCAGTGTTCTGTCCACTGGAGCTAGCCTTTCAGACAGCACCGCAGCAATCCATTACTCCTTTACAGTGATAAAAGCTTGTACCCTCATGAGCCCTTTTGGGGCTCATGTGGAGCACAGAAGTAATTTACAGATTAATCTGATTGTGAGAATTCGTGGAATAGTGAAAGTGGTGGCCTGAGTTTTCTCTCACTGTTGAACATATCACTATTATATATAAGAAGATGCTGCAGAGTTGCCCTCCAGACTTGGGAAGTACAAAAAACTGGAACTAAGATTGTGCCTTTAGTTCTGATCTGTCACCAGAGAGTTTGCCTCTCTTATTATTTTCTGTACTCATTCCCTCAAACTAATGAAGTTTGTCCTGACACTTACTATAGCTATTGATTTAGAGCCATTACCACAGATATTTTCAAGGCTTTGTCAGCGCTGTCATTGCAAACTCCAAGCTACATTTATGTTGAGCCAAAATCCAGCACTTAAGATTCTTTCATTATTTGTCACTTGCATCCCGAGTTGCAGCTCTGTGTAGATGGGTACCCATCCATCAAGCTGTCATCGTAGAGCAATGGATGTTGACTGAGTGGGGATTTATCCATGAGGCATATCTTCAAACCAAGGCATAAAAGAGCATAGGTTTTGTTTTAATAGGTGTACTGCTCAATTAGGCACTTCTCAATGAGATTAATTGATTTTCCTAAGTGAGGTATGAAAGTATGACAAAACCAGGTAATTTTTCTCCTTGTTATGTGTTTGCTTTTCCTCTTTCCAAATTTTAACAGTTCTGAAGAGAGCTGTTCTCAACTCTTTTTCTCTTTTCTTTCCTCGGGTTATTTCTTTTATGAAAATGATAAATCTAAACATGAACTTTTCCCAGGCTGAACTCCTTACTGGATTACTCTGGTTTTCACTGGCTGAATTTTCAGGAGAGTACATGTACCCCAGCTCTACTTTATCAAACCAAATTGCTTATTACTGGTCTGAAGCTAAAATTCTTGATTCAGTTCTCAACAGAGATGTTATAAATCCTCAGATAACACTGAATATTGTAGGTCACACATGGCCCTTCTGAAAAAACAATCCGTAAACTTGCAGTCCCTGTCAGAGTCTAGTTCTAGAAACAATTCAGATGAGGAGGCAACAATAAAAAGTGGCATTCCATGCAAAAGATGGTAAATGACACAGGGGTGTTGGTATGGAGAAAAGCACAAGAAACATTGCAATCATCTATGTCAATCTGAAGAGGACATAATTTACTACTAAATGTTACATATAATAATAACAAGAAGGTAAGAACAATGACAAAGAAAAATACAACAGAAAAAAAGGTTTTTTCAGTGAATATGAGGATAAAGGTCACAATGAATGTAAGAATTGGTAAAGTCATCACTGCAAAGCAGCTACAGAAGAGGAAATCAAATAGGTGAAGAGATTGCCTTTTAGAAATGTTTCTGTGCTTTTATTACAGAATCAGCACCAACTGAGATTTAAATCTTGGGGTTTTTTCACATTTATTGCTATGTAAATTGCTAATGTTTCAATTGGAAAAAAGCCCCAGCCCTCAGTGTAGGTGAAGGGGAAGAAAGGCACAGCATTTTTTAAAATAGGAACTTCTGTATTGCACTGAGTGCTGGAACAAAATCTCACCACTGGGGCCCATGTTAAACTCTTATAGCTACCAACATAATTGAAAAGGTTTATCTTCCTACAAAGAAGACAACTTTCACTTAACTACTGTAAAGCACACTTCTCACCATTTCCTCCAAGTTCCTCTTGGCTGCTGTCCAGTAGATCATACATAGATGCTGTGCTGCAATATGCAGTGGACTTCAAAGCTTTTTCCACAGGGACTAGTGGCATGTACTCTTACTGTTGCATCATGTCATTAAAAGCAAAATAAATTTTGGTGCACGTTGCACTGGCATGTCACTTAGATGGGAAAAACGTGTTACTGCAGAATTACTTATATGATCCATTCAGTTCCTCGGAGATACACCTGATATTGGCCTCATATAGTTACTTCAATCTCTATTTTTCCTTCTACAATACAGGTTGTACTTATAGTTGTAATACACCATGCTAAACATTACATGGTAGAGTCTGCAGTAGGGCATACACATTTGTTCATAAGATGCTCTCGAGATTTAAGCAATCAGTATGGATACAGAGAATTCCTGCTGGCTTCACAAATTTTTGTAGTTCCCTTTTGGTTCACTGACTCACACTAGACAATAATGAGAAACTGTCTCGACTTACAGCCAAAGAGAAATATGCTTTACAGTCACAGAGAGTGACAATATTTGGATTTGTAATTGAAATTAGTTTAAGCTCAATAATCAAATTTAAAACAAGATTTTGTAGAAAATTCAAACATAGCTCTAATGATATTGGAATAACAGTGTGTGAAATGTAACTCCAAAATAGCTGAAGTCTCCTGAATTTATCTACATGCATACATCAAATCAAATATAAGAAAAAAATTTCTTACTATGAGGGTGGTGAAACACTGGCACGGGTTGCCCAGAGAGGTGATGGATGTCCCATCCCTGGAAGCATTCAAGGTGAAGTTGGACAGGGCTCTGAGCAACTGATCTAGTTAAAGATGTCCCTGCTCATTGCAGTGGAGGTGTGACTAGATGACCTTTAAAGGTCCCTTCCACCCAAACTATTCTATGATTCTACATGATCACTCCTTCCAAGTTAATTCAAACCCCAAAGCACTTCAAGAGCCTCATATTCCAGGCATTGGTGGTGGTTTGTGCATTTCTTCTTCCCACTAGAAGTGCACCTCACTGGCCTCCCAGATGAACCTCCTCCTGATGCATGTTGCTAAAAGACTTTCATGAGAATGGTAGCTACTTTTTTAAAACAGTGATAGAAAATGTTTTTTAAAAAATAACTACAGAAGGTTATTTGTGTTCTGCTACAGGTACACAGCAACACTGTCATTAAAATAGCTTTAAGGCCCAAAAAATAGAAATGGCAGCTGTGTATAATGAAATAGATGCGGCTATAAATCACGTTACCAGTTCTGCGCAGAAAAGCTAAGCAGTCCAAACAATCACAAACCAATGGAGGATTTCTAGTAGATTATGCAGCACAGCAGCAGCTCACCATGGTCAGATATGAGCAAAAACTCTACTTAGATTCCTTCCTTAGATCGGCTTCCTGTCTAAGGATGCATCTACTTAAGTATCTCTGTAATTAAAATAAACTTATCAGATGTGCTGGTTTCAGCTGGGATAGACTTAACTTCCTTCTCAGTAGCTGGTGAAGTGCTGTGTTTTGTATTTAGTATAAGAATAATGTTGATAATACACAGATGTTTCAGATGTTGCTAAATAGTAGCTACTCTAAGTCAGGGACTTTTCAGTGTCTCCTGCTCTGCCAGTGAGGAGCTGCACAAGAAGCTAGGAGAGAGCATGGCCAGGACAAAGGAATATTTCACACCACAAAACATGATACTCAGTATATAAACTGGGGGAAGTTGGCTGGGATTTCCACTTGGGGACAGGCCAGGCATCCATCCATGGGTGGTGAGCAATTGTATTGTGCATCACTTTTTCTTTATTTCTATCTTTTTGTTGTCTCCCTTTTCATTACACCATCATCATCATCATCATCGTTGTTGTTATTGATATTAATATAAATATAAATATAATTTCAATTCTTAAGCTGTTCTTATCTAAACTCACAGGCTTTATTTTTTTTCTGATTCTCCACCCCATCTCACTTGGGCAGAGGGGATGTGCAGTGGAGTAGGCTAGTGGCTGCATGGTACTTAGTTGCTGGCTTGGGTTAAACCATTATATCAGTTAATAGCATTTTTTTCTTGAGGCTGGGAAAGTCAGTTTATCATTGCCATTACTACTTTTAAATCCCTGGGAGGCGCTCTGATACTGCAGTGACAGAAGTACACAAAGTCTGAGGCAGGTAAATGGATTTTCTAACTGAAATCTAAAATATTATTATCAGGTTTTCCAGAAGATGCAATATTAGTCCCAAGGGCAATACAGTGATGGGGACACATTGCTTCATGTTAAAAATGCCACACAGCTTTTCATTTCTATCCCTTTCATCTCCCTTGTAACCTGACCCATCCACATGCAGAGAACTCAATGGAAGGGACTGTTTACCTGGAAGATTTCTGCCTGGAAGGAATGAAATGCACTTTCTGTGTCATCTCTGTGAACAATGGATGATCTTTCCTGCAACAGTGACTAACTAGGCACTACTCAATTCAGACAGTCAGTCATGAACATTTCACAACATTTTCAGAAATGGGCAAGTAGTTATAGGGGCCAGAAACTTTTCAAGCAGATGACATCACACTGCAGCTTCCATCTCAATTAGTTATCACTTCAATGTCCAGAAGCACGTGCACATTTTTTTCTTTTAAACTATGAGTTTTATAAAATAGGAATTTTTTTTTTTCAAAATAGGAATCTGGCTGTGTTTGTACATTCAATTCTACATCTGCCTAAATTACTTCTCTGAAAAATATTTTTTAGTTGAAGCTTTATGATGGAAACTGTTGTTTAGTCTTTACTATGTATCCAACACAGCCTTTTATCATGAAGGGAAATTTTATCTTCAAGCAAAATCATCACTTGGAGTGTGGAATACAAGTACACTTATTGATTCTGCTGTTGTCATTGTGGTTTTAGTACATTGTTATTTCAACTCATAATCTCATTTATTGTCCCTTCCTTACGAAAAAAGGGGCAGAGAGAGTGGCTTATTTGGAGTTTAATTTCCCTGCCGGCGGTAAAACCAGCACACTGAGCTACAAGGCAGCCACAAAATATACTGACAATTTAAAAGACACATATTTGGTAAAGTCATGGCTTTAACAAGAATTCACACTTAATCATAACTCTGTTGAGATGACACTATATTTCATTACCTGAAGAGCTGAGCTCAGGATCTATCTCTCTGTGTTATAATTCACTGGTTTATAGTATTAAACTGAATGTATTTGAAGTACAGACTATGACAGGCAATAATGGAGTGTGTTTAACTACAAACTGTGACAGGCAATAACCACTCTCTGGTTATCAGGGAAGTATTATACTCCTAGAAATCTTGAAACACTAGTGAGAGAGATTAACATGAGTCTATAAATCTAGTAAAGATGTCTGCATTAGTCTTTCCTCATATGATAGTGACAAGACAAATTTCAGGCTGTAGCTATCATGAATTTAACTTCTGATAACTTTCTTGTTAGGGTGCAACAAATATTAAATAGTTGGTTACAGGTTTCCTTGGGCACCAGTGAGAGACAGCAGAGTAAATACTCCGGAAAAAGTGATAATGGTAAAAACAGAAGTAATAAAATCCATAAAGCATCTTAAAATAGCTCTAAGTGAATAAATATATAGTATAATGAAAGTCCTTTGTATAGACTTCCACTAATAGTTCAGAATATCATGAACCATAAAAAGCATGAGGAAAAAATAAAATAGCATAGAAATGTGTAAACAGCAACTTTTCTGTATCCCTTTTTCAATGAACATGTAATGTTTCAATCTAACAGCAACTCAACTTTATAACTGGAAACTTAAGACATTTTGCAGCATTTAACCTTAAGTGCTTTGGAAAGAAACTGCAAACAGTAATCTAGCTGTTCTTTCCATGCTGAGAAATTACTGTGCTGGGATGGGTCTATGACCAGCCCAAGTGTTTCTTCCTCTTAATCTAAAGTTTACAAGCAGTCCAAGTAACTTTGAAAAGATAATTTGAATATTTAAATAGCTACTTACCACGTCAAGGCAATAAGCCTAACCAGCAAATGCTAACAAAAATATAAATGCAATAACATTATAAAATACTAAGTTATAAAAACCAAACTGACATGAATAAACTCACTCAGATCAGAACACAGTTTTGCATCCATCATGCTGAAAGAAGCATGTAGCACGTCTCTTTTTCTGTTCAGTCTAATGCTCTCCCAACTGAGCTACTGAAACATCCAGATCTCAACCTCACTGCAATGGGACAATGAGCTGTTCCAGCAAGATGTTTTTTTAATCTTTGGAAAATGTAATACACCATAAAAGATGTTTGCAGTCCTTTGTGACAGAAAGCATTAGAACAAAGGAATGCATGTTACCAAGCATTTTAAAAGTATTACATGCTGCTTCCTTTCAGTAGCTGCCCAGTATTTCCACTAAACTATAAAACAAGTACCAGAGAAAAATAAAATAGGAAAATATACAGGGGTTTGACAAAAACTAAGCAAATCCAATAATTCCTTTTTCCTTCTTTTGTCTAGGAATCATGGCTATGTGACACTAAGTGCTTTTCATGCATGTGTCTTAGTTTTTCTTTATCATGTGAAAGGGTAAGTAACTGATTACTTTTATAAAGGCTTTTTAATGCATTCCTGTCACTGAGATTGCTTTTTAGAACTCATTCAGGTTCATCTACTGCATTCTTCCATTTATTGCTACCTGATATTTTATATGCAAGAAACACTGCAATGACTGCATTTGCACTCTTATGAATTTTTATTTTCCTTTCATTTACTTTTCTTTCCTTTCTATATTCTTCTCCATCACCCAGTCTCGCCCCATTGAGGTTTTTATTGCTAATGAAAGAATATATACTTACATGAAGCAACCACCCCTTTTCACAAATACATGTGAAACAGATGACATGGCTACAGAAAACAAGATATATGCATCCAAGTTATACTGCACCCTGCAAATGCAGTTTGATAACTCAAGATTAAACACACAGGACAACGGTACCCCTCAGGTCATTATTATTCAGATCAGTACAGCTGATTTGGTAATTTAGCTTATTCAAAAAGCATTCCTTTATATGATTTATATGTCACCCATTGAGAAGAAGTAAGTCTTGGGACTGTCTCCTGCAGGGAAGGAAGATGACATTTATGACAGAAAAGTGCTGAGCTGCCAGTATAGGTCTTGGGTCCACCAGCACTTTTTTAGTCCAATCTCTTCAGTATCTATTTAACATACTTACTGGCTCCTACTGTTATAGTTTCTAATCTGAGGAACATGTATCCTTAAAATCTTAGGGTCTGAGAAATAGCATTGTTCCTGTTCTCACAGGTAGGTGGAATGAGGCACAAGTATTTTAAATCATTTGCTCATAATCAAAGAACAAATTCCTGCTCCTTTACAGTTTAAGTGTGAGCTGCAAATGCTCTAGTCAATTTAATGACTTCTGAACTCTCAAACTTACTGATGAACAAGCAAAGCAGGGCAGTGCCTTGGTAGCATCAGTCTGATGTGGGGCACATGCGTGGCAAACGAGTTCACAAACCACAAACTAGATTACAGCAGACCAATGTTTTCTCTTCCACAGGTCCCTGGCATATACATCAGGGCTTCACTGGTGGACAGAAGTTCTAGGGCTGAGACAAGATAAAACCCATTTAAGTACTGAAATCAAGGTAGCTGCACAACAATAAAATGGGAAAAGACTACAAGGACTCATGCATGCTGCTGAGTGCACATGCCCTGAAACTACACAGGCACCTTCCCCAGAGCAAGTCTGGGAAAAGGCAGGTTCAGCATAAGCTTTTTTTACTTCTTTCATCCTGCTGCAGCTGGTGCAGCAAGCACACAGCTTAGAGCCATTACAGGTAAAGGAAACAAACTGCAGCATGAAAGACAAGGCTGCTGAAGCACAGCTGTGCTTTGGTGCCTTTGGTTGGGAAGAAAGGCCTCTTGTACCCATGAAAGCCTTCCTGGGACTACTAATGGGGAAAAATACCCATCATTAGTATAGATAGGAACAAGGACCTCAGACTGAAAAGGTGTTTCGTCAGTGACACAAAGTCTTATTATGACATTTGCTATTGGCCCTGGGAAAAGAAGCCACAGGGCTGTGTACTTAAATCCTCTGAGTCCTTTGTGTTGGAAAAAGGACTTTTATCTGCCCTGAAAATATAAACTCATCGTCTTTTAACATTGCAAATACATACTTTCTGACTCTTTGAGATCCAGACGGCATCTAATGAAGAACCTGAGAAATTTAACATTCTTCCTTTTGGCTCTTGAGAGCACTTTCCCACCACTATTATATATGTCACCTAGAACCTCCTTTAGTAAACTTCCTAAGTGCAGCTTAAATCTAAAACTGATCTAAGCATTGACAGAATTAATCAAGCCAGATAGAGGCACTGGGCTAAATCTGAGCAAAAGTTTTCAGAGGCAGTTCAGGGAGTCTTTCCCAGGAGGGAGGTGATCAAGCTTAGCTAAACTGTCCTGCAATCCCTGGCTCCCAGGAAGAGTGGAATGTCAAGTGAAGGATCATGGTTAATGTCAGTAATTTAGGAGCAAGAGTTTTCAGAAAAGAAGACCTGTGTTGATTGTTTTGTGTGAACAAATTGTGATCGGTTTGGGCTTTTTTTATTCCTCTTCTCTCACTTAAGCTTCAAAGTAGCCAGCACCTTTGCAATGCATGTCTGATGTTTCAGATGTATGAACATCCTGTAATCACAGTATGAAAATCCGTGGAAGAATATTGTTGTCACTTTCTAGCCTAAAAACTATTACAAGGGACTAAAATTGCTTGTTTTGGAACTGACAGACAGTGTTTAATATTAAAACTAATTTATTCTAAATGTTAGCTCCAAATAGTCCTATTTGTACATAACTTGGTGATCTCATTTCATTCAGTTGCGTTTCACTGTATTACTCTGCCTGATTAAGCTGTAGGAATCAACAACAACAAAAAATCACTTTGGTGAATTGATCTGCTTCAAGCTCATGCAAATCACTGACATCAAATTTCTCAGTGGCCTAATTTGTGAATCAGCAAGCATTTTGCTGAACCTGGCAACTGTCACTGATGTCTGATAACATATTAAAGCACTTGCTTCCCTAATTTTTATCACTTTTGATAGATAATATTTTTTAATAACTTTAAAATTTTCCCATCCCCACCACTATAGTTTCTTCATTAACAGCAGCCTAAATAGCTGCTTAAATATACTGCATATAATTGCACAGTGTTTAATATTCCCTACTTTCAATTTACAGTATCTCCTTTCCTCCCCCTCTCACAGAAGAATATTATATTTTGACCCCTGTCTCCCATTTATATCTCCTAAATTGCAATAGCTGTTGCCTTTTCCCTGCTGTTTAAAATGGCCTCCAAGCCATCCATCATTTTATGTCAGAGTGGCACAGTGAGGGAAATGCAGTAGGACTCTGCACCTGCACCAAATCCACTATTGTGCTGGTCCAGTCAATAAAAGCAGCAAACAAGCTGCAGCACAACAAAGAAAAAACCCCAGCAGATTGATTACAGCAATGGATAATACTAACGTCTTAAATTAAGTATGTCTGACAGTATCCTCATCTATTTCTCACACTTGATGCCAGGATGTACTTAACTTCAGCACAGGCCATGGCAGCCTGCAGCATAATAACAGGGATGGAAAGAGTCCTTATCCAAATAGGGGGAGAGAGAGGGGAGGGGGCAGCTACGCAGCTGCACAGCACAGACACCAATGTAAAAATATGTTTTGTGTCAGCTGATCCTAATGGAAAGAATAAAGTCTCCTTATTCCTGCTGCTATACTTGTGTCTGGTTATTACTTGGATTTCCTCAAAAATATCAACACAACAAATTCATCTGCCCTGTAGTTCACATGTATCGCATGCAATTAACTTGTCATGACTAAGAGGTATGGATTCTTGCAATATTTAGCCATCTTCCAAAAGTTGGTACAATAAATTGTATTTGAAGTCATGACAGAAGACAACTGAAATGAGAAATGTATTTCTGAAATGTACAGACTTTTTCACAATACTTATCTGCACTTACTTAACCTCCAAGCTAGTTTTGCTTTAATATGATCTATACACAGCATGTGCATGATAGTGAACCCAGGACGCTGCTCTGAGCAAAAGAAAAGGAGAGAGAGTGGTGGTGGTGCAGGGCCAAGCTGTGCAGAGCACAAGCCCCAGTGCAGCTGAGTGGAGTGACACCGGTGCCGGAGGCAGCTGCTCGGAGCAGTCCAAGGCGGCAGTGTGGCGCAGTGAGGATGATCTAGCTTCTGAGGGGGCTTTTCCCCTAGATCTCCATTGTTTTGTCAGACAGGGTGGTGGGAGAATTAAGCTGTGGAAGGTCTCATTAGCCATACTGCTCCTGTTTTCCTGAATACCACGTGGCCTCGGTGCAGGGCCAGTTGCCATATTGCCTTTGTCCGGAAAACCACACAGGGCACTATCTCTAGGAAGTGATTTTGTTTGCTTGGTGGTGAATATCCTTTTGGGGGTAAAACACCCTGTCTCTTTTGTACGCTTCTGGTTACTAGTATTGTTGTGGTTATTGCGATTTTCAGTAAATTGTTATTCCAATCCATAATGTCTCCTAGTGTTCCTCCATTATCAGAAAGGGAGGGGGAAAAGGAGAAGCTTGAGTGTGCTTAATTTTCCAGCTAGGTTTTAAACCACTACATCATCCTTCTTTTATATAGAAGTGTATCAATCCTGCAACCCTCCCCAAGTACCCATCTCTCGCACTGCACATAGTCCCTTCCCAGCTGCCACTTTCACTAAGATACAGAGATAGAAGCAGCCCCTGCAAAAGAGAGCCATGCCATCCACCTGTGCATATTCGCATAAGAGAAGCCAAAGAAAAGGCACACCCTGAGGGGCAGCAAAGGCTGGGTCAGCTGTCAGCACTGCAAAGGAAAACCAGAAAATGAGGACTGAGGGCTAGTAAGAGAGCTAAAATTCTTCCTTCACCACAGTGAAGCACATCTAGACCAAGTTCTCTTTAATATTCCCTGGCTTCAGTGAGTTTCTTCATAATCCCATGAAATACAAAAGATGATGAAACATAAGACTTTAATAGAGAAGCACTATCCCAGTATGATCCTAATCTCAACAATACAGCACACAAAATGCATATATTTGGAAGAAGTGATACCATATTTTGTCTTGATTAACACTATTTCCAGGCTGCAACTGAGTAATAATTAAGTGCAAAAAATCTGCCTTTGTGTAGTGCTAGGGTTAATATTTTACATACAGCAGGAGTAAAGAAGGAACAGAATTATATTATTTGTCTGCCAAATCAGACAAAATTGATCTATACAGATTTTATTTGTAAAGAAAGAAACATGTTGCTCACTAGAAGGTAACAATAAGACTCACATCATTAGAGTCCTACAAATAATCTAATTTGTATCATAAATCACGTCACTACAGAATTTTGAAGGGTAAATAATACAGTCTTTTTCTCCATCTTAGGAAATTGTCCCGTGGGCACATGTTCCATGTTATGCTTTTGTAGCTTGAAATAAAAGGGACAGCTAATACTGACTAGGGCTATTTAACAAGAATCAAAACATTTAACTGCATCTATGTAACAAGCAGTCTGAATAGAAAAATTTATTGTAAAATGAATCACTCCCAATATTAGCAAATCCTGAAGTGTCTCTGTTCTCAAAGAAATTACTCTGTCTCCTTAAAAAAAAGCACTTTCTGGGTGGAAACTTCCTGAAATCTCAGACACTGGTCTTGCCTAGCCCCCACTGTCTTCCCATGTGCACTTTCCTGACCTCTGTTAAAGCCTTCTCTGTGTCCTATATCCATCAATTTTTGTGTAAGGCATTACAATGCTCTTGGGAGTTATTCACAAGTTACTGAAATTGAACAGGTAATCTGAGGACTTCCACTCATATGCCTTCTGGAAAAAGGACTGAAAATCTGAAGAACTCAATTCTGATTAGAGTCCTCCTACATTAGCAAAGAACTTGGCATTGCCTTCACTGTGCAACCAAATTGCTTACAGCATCAGAACATCAGGGTCTTTGTTTTTATGTTACCTGCTTCTCATCACCTGAGATAATGAAAACCCAACTGGTAAACTACAATCGAGCATACCAAGAAGGAGAGAAAGGAAGCATAAAATTTTACCTATTATAGATAAGTAGCTAATATCCAACTGCCCAAGCGATGGATAAAGATGTCATGCCTATCTTCTGTTTTTCTTCTCTGTCTCAAAACCCATCTATGACCTGTGATCAAGTTATAAAACTGCTCTTCTTAATGACTTAAAAGCCAGAAAAAATTCCACTCCCATATACATCATCTGTGGTAAAAAGCCTGCATAAATTGTGTCATTGTGTTTTGGCATACAAAGAAGACAGTATAGCCTATCTTTATGATGAATCCTGGATTCTGTGATATTCTGATGATACTATTCTATAAAAGTAGAGTTTCAGTTGCTGAAAATATCCTGTAGTAGTTAACCAATTATAAATATTTAAAATCTCTCACTGACATTCTGGAACAGCCACACCTCACTAATTAACACTAATGATCAGGAGGATCAAATTAGTGACTAATGGAATGAATACATAACAAAGCAAGGCGATGTAGCAACAAATGTCTGTTAATATGTTTGTTCAGAACAGTTTCATTCATTTCTGATGCAATGATTTATGATTAGAGTCAATTAGAACTATTTATAATTATTTTTATTTATTTGAAAAAATACTTTCACTGTGTCAAATGCCATTTTGTTAAATCTGAGACATCCTGTAGTAACATCTGAATGGAAGAAAAACATTTACAGAGAAAAAGCGTAAACCTCCCTACCTCTTTGGCATCCTAGCAGAGGTTACACTGCTTTGTTCACACTAGTGTCAGGCAGAAACACTGAGTCTATCTCCAGATAAACTGGTGTTCCCACAGAGCAGAGGTCAGTGTTATCCAGGTTTTAGCTTGGGTCTCATAGGCAGTACCCAGCCCATATTACACAAACCCCTGCTCATGCATATTATCCCAGACAATGCTGAGTGCCTTACTTTTAGACTGTCAGGTTTCCAACCTGGCTGTTTCAAAAAAGCCTTGTGCCACACATTCTTCATGCCAAGAGACAACCAGCAGTGTGGCAGCTCTTAATCAAGTCTCCAGCAGAGATTAGGGAAGGCCTGCAAGCATCTCCTGCATCCCCTTGCTGTAAGTATATATGTATAGTGATGGCAGGATTTCTTCATCTCTATTTTGGCCCCATGTGCTGTCCATAGGGCTGATCTGGACTGTTTATACACTCTGAAATTACCAGACCAACTAATTACCATTTCTCTAAACTGAAAAATGCTAGTTTAATTCTTTTTTCCATAGAAACGGTTTAAAATCCACTCCTTTTTTTGTTTAATTCATTAAATGATAGAATTTCAGGAATTGCAGTGCATATGTTACAATAATAATGGTACACCTAAGCCATAAAATTCTCACTAAAAGTTACTATTGTAAAAAATGTGAATTTTCTTAATGTGGCTGTGTCCTACATTTCTCCTTTAGGAGTATCCATAATATTACCAGCTGGATAGTGAAGGATATATTGGAGCAGGCAACAGCTCCCATCTGGCATCAGGCATCTGTGTTACCTTTCAGACAGTGTAATTATTGGAAACCCATCTTCCAGAGGGATTTGAATATGAAAGAAATCTAGAAGAAAACTCAGTTTTATGTAAAAAATACAAGTTAGTAAAATGTAACTTTGTCAAATTTTGCTTTAACACTTCTTCCCAAAATATGATTGATAATCTGCCATGATAACAAAAAGGCAGTACAGATACTATACATATAAAATAGGAAGCCAAAAGCTGCTAATTAAATAAAAATGTTGAGCTCCTATGATCACTGTGTACCTCTCTGTAGAGGAAATGTACCACTGAATTTACCTGCTCTTCTAGCAGCTCTATCGTAAGTCTATGCCGATTTATACAAAGACACCAAAAAAAGGGAAATTCACAGTGGAAGTTGAGCCCATGGAGGTTAAGTGGATGACATCTACATAGATGTTGTAGCTTCTCTTGTCGTGAGCTTCTCTTGTCTTGAGCTTCTCTCTCTCATGCCCTACCACTGAGCCATGAACAGGTTCATCCCAGGAACCACACAACTGTATTCATAAAATGTAGAGCTGTGGGCAGTGGGAACAGACATGGCTGTGTCACTCCACACAAGAATGATGCCCCAGGCTCACTTGGCTTACATATTCTGCCAGGGATTTCTCTGCTGGGTGGCAGCACTGGGTTACCAAAAGTTGTGGTGCTTTGCCTAGGCTCACAGGTCTACCCAGTGGTGCTCCCCAGCCAGAGAAAAGAGCTCCTTTGGACAGCAAGGCTTCACACTGCTCCAGCAGAGACAAAGCAGTGCCCCTGAGCCTCCCCCCTCTCTTTTCTTTATTACAGAGCATATGCACAGAGTGTAAATAAACTTAATTCGCCAGGGAAATTATTTTCTGTGTCACTTCATTTTCTACAGCCTCTCCTTCCAGAGGCCTGAAAAGGCTGGTATTGAGCAAACAGGCAAAAACAATTAACCTCTCTCACCTTCCAATTGATCAGCTGTGGCCATCCTCCCTTTTATCTGGCTACAAGGAATAGGTTTGTGGAACAGCTTTTCTATAAGTTTTCCACTGGTCACTGCATGAGACATTATGAGATCTACTGATGCAGAAAGAGCTTATAATTAACTATCTGAGATCTTCAAAAAACTGAGCTAAAGGGTCAGAGATGAGATCTCAGCCCTTATCACATGTTTGGGGAAAATTACCCAAAGCTCAGTGACAGAGCCCAACCTCCTGCTAGTAACAGTCTACTCTAGAAGGATTTAACTCTTAGTCATTATTTTTCACATGGAAATTCTGTCACGCTGCTCCAGTGAAACAGCTTGAATAAATGCAGGTTTGCCTTTCTAGTAACCCAGGTGCAGAGATTTCTAAATATTCACAGGTAATGGGTGATGTGGGTCCCAGAATAGCTGTCTGCCTCTAAGCACCTTTTAACATTATTAAATAATCTTACAAACAATCTTCTCAAGATAAGACGGTTCTCTCCATATGTGAAAAAAGACATGGGTCTTTTTGTTCCGGACAAAACCTTCTGCAGATTTTGAGAAATGACTTGTGGAAATGGTCAGGAAGTCTTTTACAATAACTGTTTTGTTAGAAACTCAGTGCTCTGCCACAGACTGTTCTGTGTTATGAACAAGACCCTTCTTCCAATGCTGGCATAGGAGTTCTTGTAACTCTTCTGCCCCCAGTTTTTAGACAGAGAAAAGGCAGAAGAGATTGGAGGTCACATAGGCTGCTGTGTTGCAAGTGGCATTTTGTTCAGTGATGTCATACATCTTACAGTCAGTGATGGCAGCGAAGGGTTTTTGAGGGGGTGAAGGGTGCTGCTGAAGTGAAGGGGGAAGTAGAGCCGTGCCAGGCTTCATGGGTGGCACTGCTTTCTGGAAGCAGAAAGCATGATCCCAGCAAGTGAGAAGTTTAGTCATCACCTGGTGACCAAGGAGATTGTCTTCTTGTGGTTGTATCAGAGGTACTGTCTGCAGATCTTAGGTAGCTGGTCTTGGAGAAAGAGAGGATGCTAGTGCTGATTTGGAGGATTTAATATTTAGGCACGTCAACCAACTTCAGGACATAGAGACCTGTTACCCAAACTATCCCAATGAACACTGGATGGGCATCCTGTGTGTTAGATCTCAGGGATGGTGGGGACCAGAGTAACCTCACTTAGTTATCCCTGCTGGGTGTATGGACAATGGCTTTTTACTCTGCTACTGACTGACCTAGATATATTAATTATCAGTCCACTGACTCAAGGACTTTTGAAGCCTACATTCAGCCTGTATCCAATTGCTGTGTGTCTCAGGTGCCTGAGATTTTACTTCAAAAGAAGTCAAGCTGGAAGAAGTTTGGCTGCTGTTCCCTTAAAATTCAGAACAGGTCTGCTCTGTGTGGAAACACAAACACACTGTTCCCCATCTTTACTGTTAAGACTGATCCAAATGATTAACATTTTACAGACTGTGTTTACTAGTCTCTTTTAAACATTTTTTTTTCAGTATCCCCATATGTAATTTCCTCTCCTACAGTCTTTCTTTACACCTGTTTTTGTTTGCTCTTTTCAGATCAGTGCACCCGCTAATTCATTTGTGTTGCCACTCAACTGAACTTGAACATACAAGGAATGACAGAGTCCAGTACTGTTAATCTTAAATAATCTGCTAGTTATCTTGCCCTTGCCATAAACTATTACTCCAGAGCTGTTTGATAGACATAGCATAGGTAGTAGTTCAGAGGTAGATCACAGACACTGGGGATCTGTGCAAAAAAATGCATCAGGAAGGAATAATTAAATTTGTATACTGTAGTGAGGCCTACATGCTGTATTTCTGTGAGAAAGATGAAGTGGCCAGCCAAGTAAAACCCCAGGAAATACAAAGATGCATTAAGATAATGCCAAATAATATGGAAATGGAAATCTACTGGTTCTTCAGTAAACATTCATGTTCATCCACACCTGGAGCTCACCAAAACTTCAGAAAACAACAGAATGCACAATATACAAATAAAAATCTCCGATGGGAACTGAAGGAATTCAGCTACCTAGCTAGCATTCTGATTGCTAGGGTGCGACACAAGTAAGCCAAAGCCTCTTACAGACAAAGTGCTGAACAAGAGAGATAAGCTGTCCCTAAAGGAGAGTGACAGTAACAGTGACATTCCTTTTTTCTTTTCACAAGCCTAGAGACATATTACTGAGACTAAGTAGAATCAAAATCTCCATAACATCTTTCCCTGAGAACAAACAAAAGCAGCCTGGTAAAGAGGTTGGCAATAGCCATCAGATCTCTGGGAACAGCACCAGTATTCACTACTGACCCACTCACTCTATATTGCACATAGCTGCTAGGTGCAAAGGAGAGTGTTCTGACATGATATTACACCCATGACAAACAAGGCACTTCAACTATACCTCTTTGGCTTTTATATAAGAAAATATATTTCTTTCTATCCTTCTTTATCCCCTCTTGGAACAAGGAGAAAAATATTCTTTTCTGAATTTGATCCTTGATGAATTAGAATTAATTATCACAACACTGAATTTCATTTTTTGTTTTGCGGGTTTTTTTTTTGTTTTCTTGTATCCTGTATAAACAAAACGAAGGAAAGCAGATTTTTCCCAAGTAGTCTAACACCACAATTCTTCTGAAAACAAACAAGGTTTGTATTCCAAAGTTAGTTATAAGTTTTAAGCAGACTATCAGTTGTATTTTATATACATACTTACTCAACTACATATGTGCATATTTAATATGTATATAAAGACACAAATAGTGCAAGGTGTATACAATACACCACTGTAATTTGAAATCTATAGCAACACGCAAGGAACTCTCCAGTCTTTGTAACTAAGAAGAAAATTGCTGATTTGTGATTACTGACCTAAATATCTTGTTAATAAAAACTAACCAGACAAGAGTATATACCTGGCATAACAGCAGTACCCAGAGACAAAACAAAGAAATGTACGCAATTCTTTCACAACATTTATAAAATGCTTTTAGCATTTATAAAAATGTTTTTCTCACACAATTAATATTTTCATCATCAAAAGTAATTCTTTCATTAGCTTATGTAAAATTCATACCCTGTCTTTCAATAACATAACATTATTTAGAGTTTAAAATACAGAAGCCAGGGTTTGTAGAAATGTGATGCTGAAAAATAAATTAATCTACACTTTCTAGCTTGTATACTGTACAGGTGATTCTATTCTTTTGTGCCTTTTAATTACATTTTAATAGAATGTATTTATTAAATTAATAAATTTAAATTTTGTAATATTGCAAATCTAAACCCTGCAATCTGTGGAAATTCTGCACTATATTTCATTAGACACCTTTGTATTCGTTACTTATTTACCTCTTACTCTAGTTACTGAAAAGATAGTTGTCCATCCAGTAATCACTGGTAGGCCAATAAAATTATAAATGTCCATTTTTTCTCTAGTTACAGGTTAGACTTGTAAAACATAAACTATTATAATTCGACAGTATCAGTGGAACACCCAATGCCTTTTGCAGCAAGCTCTGTACAGATACAGTGAGCCACTTGGCCATTTAAATATGAAGTGAGAAACAAGGAGTGGTTAAAATAACTGAAAAGATGGGGAAAGGTGCTAAGAAAGAGCTAACTGCATTCAGCATACTATCCAATACTAAATACACACCAATAAAACACAGTAACTGTCCAGCTCTGATAATACCAAATACAGCCTGCTGAAGGCTGGAGAAGGAGAGTTGTTTTACCATTTCTAACTACTTATTTTAATCTTTTAATTAAAAGTCTCACTTCAATAGAAGAATTTGCCACTTCTTTACATCACTCTTACAGGTACAGTTTCTCAGCTTCTCTAAGATAAGGAAAGGGCTCTACCCCCAGANAAAAAAAAAGGGCAGATGATCCACAGCAGGCAATTTGGCTTATTTACTGGGACTACTTATGTGGGTACATTCGTAACACTGATGTTTGTTGAACTCATTATGTATTAGCACATGAAGTCTTTGACTTATTATGACAAAGTCAGTATCCCAGTAACAAAATACACCTTCAAGATTATCTGTGTTATTGGTATTCTTTTTTTCTTTGCTAGCCTTCTTTAAGTTCATCTTAACTTCTTGTCTTGAAGTAATAGATTTTTAGAAATAAAATGTTCATCCCAAGAAGAAGCATGGAAAACATATTAAGTCTCTATATTGTGCAGGATTTGGGCTGGACCATTCAACCCCTCTTGGATTCAGCCAGGCTGGTACAGCCAGTTCGAGATGTTGGTTACTGGCACTGTCTCAGAATTATGGGGGAACAAATTACTGTGTTTGGGTGGAAGCAGATTAACTTTCAAAAAAGCAGCCAATATCCACATCTAAAGCTATTACCCTGTGTTGGGGTATGCAGTTCAGAATTTAACATGAAAATAAATGACATCGCCTGGGTGGATTTCCCTGCCCAGGACAGTGAGCCTGAGGGCGGGCCCGAGGAGGAGTAGGTGGGCAGGTCCCCTGCCTGAAACCACATCCCCCAGGGTGTCAATCTAGCTCTGCATACTCCCCCGTTCCAGAAAGCTCCAAGTTCTCTGCTTCCCCATTGGTTTTTACCCTCGTGTTTATGTATGCTCTCTATTGCATATGTATTTCCTGTCTAGAATGTTCCTTTCAGTTGTTCTTCCCATTGGTCCGTTTAATTTGAACCCTCTCCTGATGTACTTTGATTGGCTGTATGTCACCTCTTGTCAGTTTGTGATTGGTTTGTTCCTTTTCTCCTCCCCTTTTTCGTTCCTGTATAAAATCTCCTGTCACGCTTGTCCTGTGCTCCATTTGGCACTCCCTCTCAGCGTTGTGTTCCTTCTGTCCGCCTCAGGGCAGTAGAATAAAGCCTAGAATTGCTGCTACTTGGAGTTCCTCTCCTCTTTTATCTTAACCGCCGCAGTTTTCATCGATCACAGTCTGCTCTTTTGAGAGCAAAAGAAGCCTGAGTAGTTTTCACTCCACCATTGCCACCCCTTGGCTTCCGGGCAGCCAAGTGGTCACCGCGGCAACCCTGAGCCTGTGGGTTGTTTTGGTGAGCACTTCCACAACTGCTTCAGGCAGATTCCAGTCAATCACGTTAAAAGAGAAAGCCCATGAAGGAATAAGGGCAACCTCTTTCATTCTGAGTGGAAGGCAAAAGCGCAGGGACAGGATCATCCTAAATCACCGCAGATGCTTGCTAAACAAACACCTATCAACTAAACATCTGCAAACAGTTTAGTAATTGGGGAGTAGCCATCTGTGAAGTTTCCATAGGGTAAAGCAAATTAACACATTTCACACATACGAGAGGCAAGGCACTAGAGTTCAGTGGGGAAACTCCTCTGTAGTCACACAGCAAATGTGGTGGCATAAGAGTCTGTCCTCATGGTGTCCTGGTGAGCAGGCTGAAGATACTACTAAACAAGCTCACATGCTTATGGGAGCAAATCTAGCTACAGCAACATAATCTAACTATGCTAAGAAAGTTACTGTGTCATGGAATGTAGATGTACCTTAGTTTCCCTCCTCCAGTGCAATGCAACTTTGACCTGTGATTTGAATATTCCTTTTGACTGGACTGTATTCTGCACAGTGTTTCTATATCTTAGGAAATAATGCCTGGTATAAAGCCAACAAAAGTGCATTGTCAAAACAGCCTGCTTACCAAAGGTATGTGTTGCACAGTATTTTTCAGACATTATAATCTCCTGGAGAGTATTTGGCCATTTCAGTGAGGTTTTGCAAGATTGCTCCTGGGGGTTGCCCCCTGGTTTTTATTTGGAATAGTCCAAGGTCACTTTCGAGGAAATCAGAACATGCCCAAAATAATTCACAAATATATGCACTTTATGTCATGTCTACTCCTGTGTGAAACAACTGTCCCAAAGAACCACAGATACGTGTGCTATGGTCTTCCTGCATGTACCACCCATGCCAGGGACTCAGTTCCTCAGCAGTAATATGGATGGATATTATTCCTATCACACTCGCAAACTGGTGGGATTATAGCATGTTTCAGATATGGAGTAACCAACAGCAAGTCTCTAATTTCTGGATGTGAAAAGACACATATTTTAATAGCCTCATATCAGGTTCTAGAACAAGCCATCAATAAAGACAAACCCAATTCCAGTTCATAGCCTGGTTCAAAAGTGGATGGAAGCTGAGGAAAATGGCCACATACAATCCCTACAGATCTGCAGAATTGTATTTTAGTGAAGGAAATTCCTCTAAAGCAACTTGGCATCAATGTTGTGGAGCTGTTTTAAGTACCTGCATGTGCAACACAACTGCTGCATTTTGGGACACAGCATACCTAGTGATTATGGGAGGCACTCATGAAACACACATTCCCATCAAAATATGGCTTTTCATTTTAGGGGCTCCACAATCATAGAATTGAAGGACTGTTTAGGTTGAAAAAGACCCTTAAGGTTGTGTCGTGGTTAAGTCCAATTGTTAACCCAGCACTGCAAAGTCCACCACTAAACAATGTCCCTGAGTGCCACTTCTGCACATCTTTTAAATACTTCCAGGGATGGTGACTCAGACACTGCCTCTTCCAATGCTTGACAAACCCTCCTGTGAAGAATTTTTTCTCATTATCCAGTATAAACCTCTCCTGGCACAACTCGAAGCATTTTGTTTTGTCCTATGACTTGTTACCTGAGAAAAGAGACTGACTCCCACCTGGCTACAATTTCCTTTTCAGATCATCATGGAGAGCGATAAGGTCTCCCTGCTGTTTCCTTTTCTCTAGGCTAAACAACCCCAGTTCCCTCAGTCATTCCTCGTAAGACTTGTTACCTTTCATCCCTAAATCAGCAACCAGGCTTCCATATGATCCCATAATGAGTATTTGGTTAATTAACTCAAAACTCCTTTAAGCTTCAGACAAGCACCAATTTTAAGCACTCCTGTGGTTTTACTTGACAGTGGATACTTCCTCCAAGCTGACCACTCCATCTAGTCTCCTGACCCTTCATCACAGCAGTTCAGTCAGTAGCATGGATGGAGAGTTGCACCTTGCTGCTTGATGGAGCACAACATACAAACAACAAACAATTTTGTACCACATCTAAAAAGTAAAATTGTGAGGCAAACAGTACACAAACATGTTGCTACCACTAGATGGCAAAAAGTGCACATGAAAAGCAGTAGCACGTTTCTGAGAGCACAACTAATGGTCTCTTCTCTCAGGGAAGTTTACTCCTTCATAGGGCAGCAGAGGCAGGAAGGCAACAGGGCAGCACAAAAGCCCTGTCTGAGTACATATTGTGCCTTTTGAAAAGCTGCATTGTATCCCAACAGTGTCTAATTCTCCACCCCGATTGCATCAAGCTGCGTTTTAAAGCTATCTACCAAAAAAAAAAAAAAAAAAAACGGTTGCAGCTGGAGCCCCAAAGGCAGTTCAGGGAAGTTTTAAGGACAGTGCTCAATAGAGTTCAGAAATCTGGGTGCAAGAGACTATGAAATTGTGAGGATAGTGAAAGAGGAGGGGACATGGGAAAATCCTTAGCCATTTGAAAGGTTTTACTCCAGAAGTCTTGTTGTTGACTTGTGGAGTGATTATGGGACATAGCACGTGATGTGAACAGAAACTTAAATAACACAAAATGACCTCACCTATGCTAGGCCTGGGGACAGGCAACACTGTGGGAGGTACTTGGGAAAACACTGGCACCAAACACTAATTACCACAATGATGGTGATGTAAGTTTTCTTTTCCAAACATACTGGGGAACAAATCTCCCAACATACTTCCCCCATCTATACAGCATCATCTCCTTTTAACACAAGGCTGGGAAGTGACTCTTACTGTCATTGCATCTCTGTGAACACAAACTGAGATGTCCCTGAGGGCTGAATGACTGCAAGGATCACAAGTTAATATGGCAGCAAGGACTTATGCTATACATCCTGGCAGGTGGGCTACAAAGGACCATATCACTGGCAAGTTTCATTTATTCTGGCACACTGCTACAGATAGAGCCCATTCATCCCCTTTTTGCATCTACTAACTTCCTTCACATCAAAACCCCCTTCCCAATACTTCCTCGGTTTAAAAGACTTCCCAACACCTTGCAATGCACAATGACTCAAGAAAGCAAACTAAAGCAGCTCCTCCCTCAGCTGCACTTAGGGCCATGCTAAGGCAATTACAGACGCCAAAGGAAAGACAGCTTATGTGATTCTACTTGCAGATCCATACATTTTTGTCCTCCACACCATCTTCCAGGTCTGGCCAGGCAGAAATAGCAGCAGCTAACTATCAAAGTCCACCAAACCAGTCCCCACCTCTTCAAATGAAAGGAGCAGTGCAACTTTGACAAAACACTCTGGACGCATGCACTAATGCATATGTGGAAGGAAGCATAAGAAAATCCAACAGTTTCTTCCAGTCTTCACAGGGAATAGTTTGGATTAAAGAAAAGCGTTTTAATGAGAGAAGAATGATCACGAAAGCAAGAGAGAAGATGAGATGCTCTGCTACCTCGCAATGCAGGGGACTTGGAAGGAGACAACCTCTGCTCCCGTGACCTCATTCCCTGCAGATATGACAGGTTACCAAGGAAAGGAAGACAAAAGAAACCTGAACAGTATCAACAGTGACTTCAGAGCTCTGGGAGCAGTAGTCAAGGCAATGAGGGCCCTGATGGTGTTCTCCTCAATCCCTGATTGTGAAGACAAGTCAAGTACTGACTGCAGAACTGCCCTTGGAAATTGTGTTTTGGATTCCGTGACTGCGGGACCCTGTCTGCAGATCAGTGTCTGCTTGCGAGAGTTGTGAGACACCTCACAAAGCAGGTGTCACAACCCACTGGTAGGGGCATGATGCTTGCTGTAAATTCTCTCATCAGTCCGAACAAAGACACCAGACATATGTCAGGAACTCTGGTGCTTTTATTGTATAATTGCCTTAACTTTTATTATATAATTGCCTAACAGTGGGCAAAAGACCCACTGGTGAGCCTCAAAAGATATTGGTTATCAAGCACTTAAATTTTTACAATACACCTCTCAAAAGTGGTACTAACAAGCTGTGAGAGACTGGAAGGATTCCTGGCCCAAAATATTTTGGGTGTGTGCATGAAGAAAAGGGCATGTCGGGTCTTGCCCTGGTCAGGCAATGCACTGCTCTGCACATCCCACTCCCAGGAGCCTCTGCCCCAGCCCCCACAGTGGCCACCAATTACTTGAAGCAATCTTCCACACCCAGTCTCTGGAACCCCTAACTCAGCTTCTGAATGGCCAGATGACTGGAAATCCCACCTGGGGGAAGGGCCCAGGAAAGCCAAGGGGTATTTAACCCAGGACATGAGGCAAGCGCATCTTGACCCTACCTCTTCTTGGAATTTCCATCAGCAGAACACTGCTGGAACTAGGAGTTGTAGCTATATCTGATCTTTTCTATATCTTTTCTCTCTTTCTTCTTCTAATTCCATCTTCTCAGGGTTTTAAGTACCTTATAAATGGAGGGGCTTGGAGTTTGTTAAGTTGAACGAGCTAAATTAATGCTTTGTGAAATGCTTTATGGTGATTGAATGTTGCTCTAAACTTTGCCAAAGTTCCCTGATTTTCTGAAGTTTGCCAGTAAAGTTTTTGTTGTTTTGACCCCTTGAGGAGTATCTTGTTGATATTTTCTCCTGTGTGTCTGACTTGGGGTATATGGTGTGGTTGAGGTGGACACAAAAGCA